>BQNB010055376.1:5081-16556 GCA_026074375.1 Tanacetum coccineum
CAAGCTTTTTCATCATAAAAGCCCGATGTTGATTCATGGAGAGAACAATCCTAATTTGGGTGTTCGTCATCTCCATTTTTATTACCCTTGACAAAACTCAAGTATGGGGGATTTGAGTCAAGCTAAGTGACTCTAGCTTCGTGGGTGGCAACCCATGCTTATCCTAATATAATTATAATTAGGGGTGAGCATCGGGACGAAACCGACCCGTCCCGACCCGATCCCGACTCATCCCGAAACCGACATCGTGGAAAACCCAAACCGAATCCCGACCCGATTTAATCCCGAGTCCCGAACCGAACCGAGTCCCGACATCGTGGAAAACCCATCCCGAGTCCCGACCCGAGTAAGGTGGGTTTGTGTCGGTCGGTGTCGGTTTCGGTCGGTTTGTGTCGGTTTTCGGTCGTCGGTCGGTTTTGCTCACCCCTAATTATAATAGTAGTAACGAATAAATGTGTTGTGAGGAGGCTCGCCTCTTCCTTTCTCGTGCTTTGTGTTTTGTTGTATGTCCAGGATTGCCTCGGATTTTGAAGCCTCTCGTGCTCATGGTTTTGTCCTTCGTTCACTCAGGCTTCAATCCTCAGCTTCATTATGGGAATCCAATATCCAATCTTATCGACTAACGTTTATCTTTATGCATACCTAATAAACGGTTTTAGATTTACGTAGAGACCCTTCTTAAAACATTGAGGACAATGTTAAATTCTAGTATGGGGGGGTGCTTTCGATTTGAATGTGCCTGCAGCCGTTGTTTTTACGTAATCTCGTTTTTACTACCAAAATACCCAAAAAATGAAAAATTTTAAAAATTTTCAAAAATAAAATAAGTGTTTTATTACAATGTTGACTTTCCTACTAGGTAGAATAAGAATAAATTATGACTCGATCGAGCGTGTTGAGCTCTAGCTTGTCCCTTAACTTTTAGATTAAGCATTCGCGGATCTTTTTATTAAAACTTTAAATATGCGAAGAACGAGAAATGATAGAGTTAATTATGAGTTAGATGCTAAACAAGGATTAGTTGGAAATCTTAAGAGCTCATAAGTGTAGTTTGTGGCTTTTCTCTCCCATAAGCTTCTAACCGGACTAATAATACATGCTCTCTTCGAAAATTAAACTTAAATCAATAATTTTTAAAGTATAGTCGATGTCAATAATTTTAGTTCAAATTTATACTTAAATTTTCTAAAAAGATTTTTTCTCTATATCATGGTAATATAAAGTTTAAAAAATGATGAAAAATGAGGTAATAATAATAAAAACTATGGGCTAATAAAAGTTTACTGCATCTTGTCCGTCAACAACCGATATGTTGCTAGTCTTTAAAATAAAGCACATAGTAATTATCAAGATGATAAAGTTTTGCTGCATTTACCGGCTACAAAACCGATGTTGCAGCCTTCTAAAAGGTCGAGGATTTCCTTAGTTTAAAGGATGTATAATTATATTAAGTGTAATAAATGTGATTTAATAAATATAGGGAAAATCTCTTTTCCTTAAATTTAAATATGTTTTTGAACTAAGACTATTACATTTTAAGTTGTGATTTTATGTATAAACGGGAAATCAAGGGTGTGAACAGAAGGTCTTGAAGGGTCTCGATACTGTCTTGTGGGGTGTCAAAAGTCTGGTCACTTAGCCGCAAGGTTGGGATGTGCCGAGATGAAAGTCGCTACATGGGATGATCTCGCCTTCAAACTCATTACTTTTGGGTGAAACGTGAAGCATAGAAATATTGCAATTTTTTTAAAAAGGTTGATCCATGGTTGAAATTCGAAATAAGTACATTCACCTAAGATATAATAATTGTCGGGAGCGAAAAGTTCACAAGTTACAAGTATGAGTAGTGTTAGCATCTTAACTTATATTTAACGGTGATTTCGTTTTTAAGCATGGTTTGGGACAAGTGAAAAATCGGGGACGATGAATTTATCCTTTTGGCATTTTAGGATTAAAGTGCTTCTTATTATGTGACCCTTAAAGTTATGAAAATAACGAAAGTCCATACATTCTAGTTAGTTGCTTAAAAAGAAAAAGTACAAAAAAATGAAAAAAGGGAAAAATACAAAAATATGTGTGGTAATAAGTGTAGATTTATAAAAATGGTCAAAACGGAGCTTTTCAAAATTAGTGATTCTTTAATTCTCCTCGATGAACACTTAGCTACTTTTCGAGGTAATTAGTCGAGGGGGATTGAGATTCTTGGTTTTCTTAAGTGTTTACTTATGGCATTGCGTGAGGACAAGGCAATATCTTAGTATGAGGGATTTTGGTATGTGCTTAATTACACATACCATTTACCTAGGAAAACGTGCTTAAAAGATTAAAAACATACCAAGAATACGTTGTATTTGTGTGTTTTGCATTTGTATTGTGCAGGTAACGGATATCTAAGAAAAGGACAAAAACAAAGCCAAAAAGAACAAAACCGAGCACGGGAATGGAATGAGCGTGAAAAAGTCAAAGTCAATGCCAAAAAGTCAACCAAAAAGTCAACCCCGCAAAGTCAAAGTCAAAACCAAAGCCGACATCGAAGAAATACTTAATGGGCCAACCCGCACCCATCTAATGGGTCGGGTCAGCCCATTAATGTATTAAAAGACCAAATATTAAGCTTATTTAAGCTATTAGGCCCAACTTTAAAATTAGCCCAACAAGCCAAATTTGTTACACTTAATAGCCCACACCAATATATGGGTTAACCTGCTACCCTGTTAGTCCCTTAACCCGAACTATGCTTGCAACAACAACATACAACCTCAGGGATCAAACCTGCCAACCCCTCTAACTTTACTAGACCACAAGGACTATGGTTGAAATAGAACCATACAAGAAGAGGGGCCAATATTGCCAAACCCACAAACCTTCACCCCTGTATCACCAAAACAAATACAAACACCCCCAACTCCTTTTCCCGCCTAAATTTCTATAACATGGTCTTCTTCCCCTGTCCTACCCTGCAACCCCACGACAAATCTCTTCACTCCACAACAAAAACAACTTAACCCCACTTCACATGGGCTTATTGCCATGTTGGCAATCCCACACAACCTCATTTATTGATGAATCAAGACAAAGATTGAAGGGTTTGGATTTAAGAACTTGGGGACAAAGCAAAATCAAGGGTTATGACGACTTTGGGACTTCACTCACACAACAAGCACACTTGCTCATTCATCTCACGCAAGAAGCATAAAGAAAAGACCTAGAACCTTCATAGTATAAGCCTTTGAAGGCATCTAGTTTACTTACAGCTTATTTACTTATGCAAATTTAAAATTCCAAGTATTGTATTCTGTTTTCAAGTTAATGAAAAGTTTGAAGTTTATGTTGTCCTAAAAATCCTGTTTTCTTAAGTTCGAATCCATTGTTGTTTAAAAGTGTTTTACAAGTTCTCTAATGCTTTTGGTAAACTTATTTAAGCTGTTTTATACTTAAACAACATTAACTCTCTAGTTATTTGTTGTTTAAGAATTAGTTCATAAAAAAATCACCAAAAATACTTGAAGAAAATCTGGAGCATGGTTGATAATGGATGGCCATGGGTTAGTGCTTATGTGGATAAGCTATAGGATAGTTTAGAAAGTAATTTAGGTGTTTGAATCTTAACCAAAAGCTTTGGACTTCTTATAAGTTCTATTTTTACAATTTTTGCTCAAAAACTGCATCTGCTAATTTCTTGCTTATCATAGTGCTTATTATTGCTTATTTCTAACTTATTTGTTTGTTGAATATGTTTCGATCATGTTTTATGCTTAGTTATAGTTTAAATCTTAGTTTTAAGTGTTTAAGTCTAAAATCAGTTGAAAATCTTTAAAAGTAACATTAGCTTTTAGCTTGTTGTTCTAGCTTATTTGAATGTTTATATCTGTTCATTAGGTGTAATATTTGCTTAAAAATATCTGGTATTTGAAGTTTTAAGTCTAAAACTCAGTTTAAAATGAAATTTAGGAAGTTAAAGGGGTGTTTGGGTCAGTAGGTAAAATGGGTCAAAAAGTATTGTAAAACTGTATGGGTCATTAAGACAGCTTTAACAAGCCTTATTTAGTTGTTATAAGCTGTATTCAAAAGATTTTAAAGTCTAAATATAAGTTTCAAGGAATTTCATATGAGTCCTTTAAAACTATGGTCTTGAAGTTTTTTAAAAACTGTTGATAATTGGTTCTTGGTTAAAAGATTGTTTTGAGGCTTTGTTTAATGTTCATTTAGAGTCAAAATGTAGTAGGAAATGAATGGTTTAAGTGTGCATTTGCATTTGTGATTTGGACCAAAATTGTCAAGGCACAAAGTCATATTTTCAAAGTCTAAAAGTCCTTTTTCCATCCCAAAATTAGATAAGTTAAATTAGGTTTTAGGATTTGAAATTTCTTGCACAAGTAGTTTGTAGTTCTAAATTTATCTGTTTTAACTTGTTTTGTAGTTTTAACTTATTTCACTAGCTTAAAATTAAGGCTGCAAAAGCCAATTTGTCTTTTAGAGAAAACTAAAAAGTGTGCAATCTGAGTGAACAGCCTTTTTCATTAAGCTTTTTCATGGCTTATCTGAATTTCAAACTCCTTTTTCTTTGTTGATTATTGAAGCCCATATGATAAGCTCACTCTGCATATAAGCCTCTAAGCCATAAGGATCCATTAACTAGTTTAAAAATAAGCTAGAAAAGTGTCCCTAGGGCTATTTGGTTAGTAGTTTTTGGCCAATTTTGCTTATTGGCTTTTCTAAGCTTTTGAGCTGTTAGGATTGCTTAAACTTAGTTTAGATTTGCTTATTAAGTTATGATTAAGATGTTTTTACCTTATTTGGCTTAGGTTAGAGCTTATTCAAGCTTTTTAGTACTTTTAGTTTAGAAATTTAAGTTTAAAAGCCTTTTGGTCATTCTGTCATTTTAAGCTTAGTTTAGCTCATCTTATTTGCTTATTTTTGTTCCATAGTACTCATTAGGTATAGCTTATTTCCTGTTGATAGTTTTTTTTTCTTTTTTATTAGCTTTTTAAGTCTAAAAATGCTTAATAGTTAGCCTTAAGTCTTAGTGTAAAAAGCTAAGTTTGTCACTTATTTGAGCTTATTTCCAGCTTATTCTAGGTTTTTATAAAAAGTCATTTTACAAAAGTTGCTTATTTTTAGGTCCTTAAGATTTTTCATAAAAAAGTTTGCAAAAATAAAAACATTGGGAGTGAAGGAGAAGTCAAGGTGAGCAAAGCTCGAACCTGAGACCTCTCCCTCACTCAACCAATGCTTTACACACCACACACACAACCATTCTGCCCTTGGGACTTTTTTGTTATAGTCTCCACCTATTTTTCTTTTATACACGTTTTGGCCCATTTAAGCAATAAGCCTTTTCGTCTTATTAACAGCTTATTTAGATAAGCTGTTTGTCTTGTTTTATTTTTCTTAGATTTAGCTTACTCTTAAGTACTTTTGTGATTTTTTCAGATTTTTTATAATTCGTTTAGTATTTTTAATATTTAATTTAGATAAAAACCGTTTTTAAATCATAATAAATAAAATAAAAGTCAAAAAAATATAATTCTTTTTATAAAATTTTCTGTTATCATTTAGGATTGTTAAAAATTAAATTTTCATTTATAGGGTTAAAATTTTAGAATTTGGGTTTTTAAAGAACGGGTTTTGATTCCCGTTATCGTTTTTAGTATTTTAGCCTTAATTGCTTTCGTTTTTAGCGTGCCCTTACTTGTTTGTGCATTTTATTTGTAGAAATAGAAAACCAAATCAAATTTGTGATATTCAAGCATTGTTCCACAAACGTTACCTCGATTTTCCATTCACGCCTCGTCGGGACACGACCCGGGAAGGTTTTTAGGGGTTTTACTTTGGGTAAAAGTAAAAACTCTTTTAAAAAGCCTCACGGAATACTTTTCTTCTTATTATTGATATTTTTGGGACTACTTATTATATATTTATATTTATATTATATATATATAGTAAGAAATCTTTAAATCAGTAGGAAATGTGCTGATTTGGTCAGTCGGACAACAATAACCCAAATCGTATCATACCCACTCGGCTTTCTTGGCAAACCACTCACAAAATCCGTAGTAACCCTTTCCCACTTCCAAACTGGAATCTCAGGTTGTTACAGCAATCCAGACGGTTTCTGATGCTCAGCTTTGACCTTAGCACAAGTTAGACATTTACTAACATATGTAGCAATATCCGCTTTCATGTTCGGCCACCAATACAACAGCTTCAAGTCTTGGTACATCTTATCTGATCCCGGATGGATAGAATACTTAGACTTATACGACTCATGCATAACCAAATCTCTCAATCCACCGAATCGCGGCATACAAATACGATTTCCAAAACAACGTGTTCCATCAGGAAGAAACTCGAGTATTGGCTTAATCAATCTCCCCAAATTTTCTGCTTCAACATTCTTCCCTTTCATCGCTTCCTCTTGTGCTTTATGAATCTGCTTGGGTAGATCATTGTGAACAGTCATCATTAAAGCTCAAACACGTAATGGCTTATCCCTTTCTTTTCGGCTTAAGGCATCAGCCACAACATTTGCTTTTCCAGGATGATACCGAATTTCACAATCATAATCACTCAACAACTCAATCCATCTCCGTTGTCTCAAGTTCAGCTCTTTCTGATTCAAAATATATTGTAGGCTTTTGTGATCGGTGAAAACCACACACTTCGTTTCATACAAATAATGTCTCCATAATCTAAGAGCGAAAACAACGGCTCCTAACTCCAAATCGTGTGTAGTGTAATTCTCTTCATGGACTTTTAATTGTCTAGAAGCATACGCTATCACTTTCTCTCTTTGCATCAACATGGCTCCATATCCTTTGAGAGATGCGTCACAATACACCACGAAATCTTCCGTTCCCTCGGGTAACGCTAAGATCGGTGCACTACATAACTTCTGCTTCAATGTCTGAAAAGCTTCTTCTTCTTCTCCCCACTCGTACTTCTTATTTTTCTGAGTCAACTTAGTCAGTGGCTTAGAAATCAAAGAAAAACCTTCAATAAACCTTTGGCGTCGTTGGTGCAGTCCAATTCTTAATGGCTTCGATCTTGACAGGATCCACATGAACACCACTACGATCAATCACATGACCCAGAAATTGTACCGAATCTAGCCAAAAATCACACTTTGAAAACTTGGCATACAACCTCTCTTTCTTAAGTAGCTCCAAAATAATCTTCAAATGCTTCCCGTGCTCTTCATCGTCCTTGGAATAAACCAAAATATCATCGATGAACACTATGACAAACTTATCAAGATACAGCTTGCATACTCGGTTCATCAAGTCTATAAACACAACAAGCGCATTAGTCAATCCAAACGGCATTACTTGGAACTCAAAGTGACCATACCGAGTTCTAAATGCAGTAATTGGAATGTCTTCTTCTTTAATACGTAATTGGTGATATCCTGATCGTAGATTGATCTTAGAATACACGCTAGAACCTTGTAGTTGATCAAATAAATAGTCAATTCTTGACAGAGGATAACGATTCTTGATAGTCAACTTGTTTAATTCGCGATAATCTATACACATTCTAAAAGATCCATCTTTCTTTTTCACAAACAACACCGGTGCTCCGCACGGTGATGAACTCGGATGAATAAATCCCTTCTCCAACAGCTCTTGCAATTGCACCGACAACTCTTTCATCTCGGACGGTGCCAATCTATATGGGGCATGCGCAACAGGTGCAGCACCCGGTACTAGATCAATTCGAAACTCTACTTGCCTCGGCGGTGGTAGTCCTGGCAAATCCTCAAGAAACACCTCAGGAAAGTCACGAATTACAGGAACGTCTTTCAATCATTTCTCTTTCGACTTCTTCTCAGTCACATGTGCGAAAAACAAATGACAACCACGTTCGATATACTTACGGGCCTTAATACAAGAAATGACCTTTAATCGAGACATAACTTGGTCGCTCTCGACTATCAACATCTTGTTCCCATGCGGTATACGAACAACTTTCTCTCCACAGACGATCACGACATCGTGCTTGACAAGCCAATCCATACCGATGATGACGTCAAACATACCAAGCACAATTGGCATAAGATCGATTTCAAAAATATGGTTCACTAAATTCAAAGTGCAACCTTTCAAAACAGTGTTCGTACTAACTACTCTTCCATCAGCCAACTCTACCTCATAACTAGCTCCTATTTTAACCGGATCGATATCAAGCATGGAACTAAATCTAGTATCCACAAAACTCCTATCGGAACCCGAATCGAATAAAACAAAAGCATAGCGGTTATTGAGCAGAAACGTACTAGTAACCACATTCGGACCCTTCGGCTCATCATCCTTAATAGCATAAGCTTGACCACGTACTTCTCTAACTTCCTCTTGCTTGACTTTCTTCGGGCATCGGTTCCTCGTATGACCTTGCTCACCACAATCATAACAAGTCCAAACAGGCTGAGCGTTAGCACCCGTGGCAACACTCTTCTCCTTACAATACCTTGACTTGTGCCCAACCTTCCCACACTTATGGCACTTGATCGTACACGGACCAACATGGCGAGTAAAACAACGCTCACACAAAGGAAGCCTTCCATCAGTAGGAGCGGTAACCATAGCTCGCGCGTTTCCTTGCCTTTGGTTATTCTGCAAAGTCTGTCGTGAGCTGTCCCTATGATTGCCCTTACCACTACTATTTCCACTTTGAAAGCTCTCCCACTTTCGCTTCTTTCCTTCCAAGATTCTTTCATCTCTAGCTTGCGATTTCTGATCCATCAACTTATGAGCCATACGCACAGCTTCATTCAGATTAGCAGGCTTAGAAGACGTCACCTCACCCTTGATGTTATCAGTTAGTCCTCGGATGTAAGCATCGACTTTCACTCTTTCTGGCTCAACCATTCTCGGACACATCAATGCAAGCTCATTGAACCTCTGAGTATAAGCCACAATGTCGTACTCCTTAACCTTCAAGTTCCATAATTCGTGCTCCATACGTTGAATTTCTTCGATCGGACAAAACTCGGCAGTCATCAATTGCTTCATTTCAGTCCAAGGCATTCGGTTCACAGTCTCCAAACCCATGGTTGCAATCTTAGAATTCCACCAAGTCAAAGCAGGTCCTTGCAGAGTTGTATCAGCAATCCTAACCTTTTTGCACTCTGCATAATCATTGATCCCAAAAACACTCTTAGTTTTCTCGTACCATCTTAACAATTCAACGGCTCCTTTGGTACCACGAAAAGCAGCATGATTGCACTTCATAAACCCAGCAAAAGTGCACTCACGAGCAGCAGGTGCGGCATCCTGACCCCTAGCTAGTCCAGATCCCCTAGTATCATTTCCAGCATTCGCATGTCTAGCTCGCTCAGCAGCTATAGCAACATCGACATTTTCCTTGATCAATCAACGGATAGCAGCTTGAGTTATAGGTGCAGACTTTGGAGGCATGATTCTGTTACGTCACACAGAAAACAATCTGATAAGCATTCTTAACATGATATATTCATAACATGGTACAATAACAAATCAATCAAACAATAGTCACACCACATCAAGTAGTAATCAAATGATAGTCATTCATTTTTCATCACAAGAGAGTTAATACATAGTTGCATTGTGTCATGAAATGATACAAATCGTTACAACCAGTAGCACCAAATCTATTAACTGAGGACTCGGTTTAGTGATTACATAACAAAAAGAACTACAATTGAAACTAAACTACTACGAATCATGAGGAGATCCTTGAGGCCCAAACGATGGACTCTTTTCATCTTCAATCGGAACATTGATAGCTTTATTTGGTCTTTTTTTAAACACAAATCCTTTGCGAATCATCTCTTGATAGAACTCATGAGCTCGAACTCTAGTCCAATAGAGATCTCTCTTGACTCGTTCATTTTGCATACGAAGGAATGTGTTGCTCAACCTTGGTTCTTCAAGTTCCTTCTTCAGTTTCTTACATTTAGCTTTTTCTTCAACTTTACAGAGCTTTTCAACCAACTTTTCCATTGTAGCCATTCCTTGCTCCATACTAGAACGCACTTCATTACCTAAATCCAAAATCAACTTACCATAAAACTTCTCTTTTGTTTTGCCATTCTTCACGACCAATGCATGCGCCGTCTCGCAACCACACAATCGTCTCGAAAGATTAGCAATCCAACCAAAAAGAGAGTCAACGTCCCGTCTCATGAAACCAGGTAGTAAACTATCACCATCCTCTCGAGGAATAGCGGCAGTAGACGAATCACCTATCTTATAGACACTAGCAGGAATAGTCTCATCCTTGGAATTAGCCATATCCTTAACCTCAACCTCATCATCAGGTTTAAACTCAGAAGCAGGCGGCGGAGGGTTAAGAGGATCCATCTCTTCATAAAGGTAAGTTAACTCTGGCTCATTCTCATCTTCTTCAATGTCGACTTCCATATCATCTTCTTCTTGAGGATCTTCTTCTTCCTCAAATTCGCCTTCTTCCGGTTCCTCATCTTCGTCTACTAAGACAGGCTCAGGAATAACAGGAGCATCATCGTGTTGATTCGGCTCAACAACGGGTACATCATTCACATGATCAGGAGGAATTTCATTCACCATATTAATCTAGAAAACATCATATAATACTTTACTTAATAGCGTATCCCCTTATTATTGGAACACTATTATCAAAATAACAATTCGCATCAAAGCGCAACAAATAAAATTTCATAATTCACGACATTCTCAATCCGCGTATACCTCAATCATATCTCAAACATATATAATAATTATTATCATATAATCACATGACATTCTATGCATACAACACATGCATAAATGTACCAATACATAGCAACTTATGCATTCAACACATGCATAAATGCACCAATACATAACACTTTATGCATCCAACACATGCATAAATGTATCCATACTTAACTATTTAATTATACGTATAACACCTACATAAATATATTTACACATAATAGTCAAATAAATTTACCTTTTCTTTCTATAGGTCACCAATGGCAACGAGGAGTCTTGTTTAGGTTTTCAAAAAGACTCAACCTAGTTCTCTATAACCTTAGGCTCTTGATATCACTACGTAACACCCGCCCAAAATGAACTTTGGATTGCGCAGCGGAAATAGCAATTAGGATGTTACTAAATAGCACCATTTACCAAAATAATAGAAAACGACCCAAATGAGATGTTTAAATCAACATGTGTTCCATTATTAATCAGAGTTAAAAAGCGTTTAGGTCCCCACATAATCGTAACCACAACCATACAACATTTGAAAGACAATTGTTTCAAATAGAAAGCATTGTTTAAACATAAATTAGGACATTGTTTTTGAAAGACCGGAACACACAAGTAGTCTTTCTATGAAATCCATCATACGCATGACACCTCCACGCCATCATTGCCTTCATCCTTGGTTACCTAGGATAAAACATGTTTAAAACGTCAACAACAAAGTTGAGTGAAATTCATAGAGTTTAAAATAATTATAGCAATCATCTTT
>BQNB010055376.1:26940-39138 GCA_026074375.1 Tanacetum coccineum
GAAATCACCGTTAAATATAAGTTAAGATGCTAACACTACTCATATTTGTACCTTGTGAACTTTTCGCTCCCGACAATTATTATATCTTATGTGAATGTGCTTATTTTGAATTTCAACCATAGATCAAACGTTTTGCAAAATTTCTATGCATCACGTTCTACCCAAAAGTAATGAGTTTGAAGGCGAGATCATCTCATGTAGCGACTTTCGTCTCGGCACATCCCAACCTTGCGGCTAAGTGACCAGGCTTTTGACACCCCACAGAGACTAGTATCGGGACTTACGGACCTTTGGTTTCAAAACCCTTGGATTTCCCGTATATACATAAAATCACAACTTAAAATGTAATAATCTTAGTTCAAAAGCATATTTAAATTTAAAAAAGAGACTTTCCCTATATTTATTAATTCACGTTTACTACGCTTAATATAATTACACACCCTTTAAACTAATAAAATCCTCGACCTTTTAGAAGGCTGCAACATCGGTTGTGAGCCGGCAAGATGCAGCAAACTTTTATCAGTCTCGGATAATTACTATGTGCCTTATTTAGAAGACTGCAACATCGGTTGTGAGCTGGCAAGATGCAGTAAACTTTTATTAGCCCACAGTTTTTATTATTATTGTTACCTCATTTTTCATCATCATTTTTTTACACTTTATATTACCACGATATAGAGAAAATTCCTTTTTAGAAAATTTAAGTATAAATTTGAACTAAGACTAAAATTATTGATATCGACCATACTTCAAAAATCGTTGATACAAGTTTAATTTTCGAGAAGAGCACGTATTATTAGTCCGGTTAGAAGCTTATGGGAAAGAAAAGCCACAAACTACACTTATGAGCTCTTAAGATTTCCAACTAATCCTTGTTTAGCATCTAACTCATAATTAACTCTATCATTTCTCGTTCTTCGCAAATTTAAAATCTTTAATAAAAAGATCCGCGAATGCTTAGTCTAAAAGTTAAGGAACAAGCTAGAGCTCAACATGCTCGATCGAGTCAAAATTTATTCTTATTCTACCCAGCAGGAAAGTCAAAATTGTGACAAAACACTTATTTTATTTTTGAAATTTTTTTAAAATTTTGAATTTTTTTTTGGTATTTTGGTGGTAAAAACGAGATTGCGTGAAAACAACGGCTGCAGGTACAATCAAATCGATAGATCCCCCCATACTAGAATTGAACATTGTCCTCAATGTTTTAAGAAGGGTCTCTACGTAAATCTAAAGCTGTTTATTAAGTATGCATAAAGATAAACTTTAGTCGATAAGATTGGATATTGGATTCCCATAATGAAGCTAAGGATGTGAAGCTTTAGTGAACGAAGGACAAAAACCGCGAGCACGAGAGGCTTCAAAAATCTGGGCAATCCTGGACATACAACACAAAACACAAAAAATGGAAGAGGCGAGCCCTCTCATAACACACTTATTCATTACTACTATATTATATAAGGATAAGCACGGGTTGCCACCCACGAAGCGCTTATTTTTGTTAACCGGGTCTTAAGCCTGACTCGATCCCCCATACTTGAGTTGGTCAATAAAGATAGAGATGGAGAAACGGAACATACAAGATAGGAATGTCCCCTCCATAGATCATCATCGGGCTTTTAGAAAAATCAGAAATGATCTTTGAAGGATTAAAGCCCCGATGAGATAAGAGATGAGGAGATTTTTCCTCATTTGAAGAAAGACTACCATGATTGAAGACTTTATCCTCATTTTTGGATGAAAATGGGAGCAAAGTATCAAACACTGGAGAAAGAGGATCACAGATAAATGAGATAGAAAATGTATCCCGAGATAGAAATCTCATGGATTAGACTTCAAAGAATATCCCTGGATCCAAAATATTGTTTCTAGTTCCTGAAGGAAAAGAAACTTCAAGATCGGATATGAGAGAATCATCAGAAGGAATGAAGTCCGAATTCAGCATAAGGGTGGGGATGGGTGGGTAAAACATTAGGCACATGAACTCTTGGTTCTCTTGTTGGATTATCAAAAATATCCTCCACCACATCCATAGTGAAATCCCCTGAATCGGGTTCACTATCACAAAAGAATGCTTCATAATCTGGAAGAGATAAATCAGTATAAGAAGTGGGATTGCCACTACTTTTCTCTTCCAAATTAAAGCAGAAAATCTCAGACTCGGGTAAAGAATTATAAGAAATGTTGGTCTCCTCCAGGAAAGAGTTAGGAGATGTGGAGGGAGACTTGGTCACAAAATCAGAAGATGGAGTAGGATTGTCTTTTAATGCTTCGATCTTAGCAATAGGAAGATTGATATTGTTAGAAGAATATCAGTATCAATCTCTCCATTTTCTGGATCAAAATCCTTCACCTCCTCTAAGCTGACGAGCTCAGAATCGGGAGGTGATGCCTCAACGTAATCGATGTCCTCACTGTAAAGAGAATCGTCATCACTCGAAGAATAATCATCGTTAGAATCGATGAGAATCTCATAATGATCTTTTGAAGCTTCAAGAGGGGTGCAATTGTCACAAAAAGGCACATCACACATGCTGTCAGAAATACCCTCGGACTCACTTAGGATTGGGACAAGGTTCTCAACACTAGACTTTATTAATTCGTCCGATTCCGTTTCTGGAATAGTGCTAAGATGCTCGTCCCCCATACTTAGAGAGTTATCGGGTTCCACAGTTGGTAAGACGGGTGTGATTGCAATAGTATACTCCTTGTCATCATCATCATCATCGTCGTAGCAAAAAGAATTGAAAAATCACGAAGGAGAGGCCACCTACTCTAGTTGCTGAAGCTTTTTCTTTTTATTAATTTCAATACTCATTCCATTGAAATTTTCCTTAAGCTCATTAATCTTAATATCAATCTTCTCATCACGATAATCCTTAATTGGAAATTCATTAATTAAACTTTTCATTTTATATAAATACTGTTGCTTCAGATCCTCCATATCTTGGATACTCATTTCTTAAGGAGGTTGATGAATGACGGGAAACTGCGGGGGTTGGAATTGGTCAAAACCGGAAGCAATAGAATTATAACAAAGATTAGGTTCGTAGAAATTTGGGTTCAACGGTTGACACTGAAAAGTCTCATGAGGACCCCCGTTCACTCTTACAACATTACACAATAACACCCTAACCAAACACACTCAAATCCTATAACCCACCGACAAACATTCCACACCAATTTACACACTTATCAACAAATAAACAATTATTAACTAATATTGTTCCACATTATCATATACACAGAACAACTGAGATCTATACATCAATCCTATTAAATATAATATCCCCAATCTTTTACACCCATTCAACCCTGACCTAATCCCCACCTAACACCCAAACACAATATCCATTTATTAAGACGTATTTGACAAATTATAACCCCCCAGTATCGACCTTCTATCACAACTCCTTGAGTAATCCATTAATATTTCTTCAAATCCATCCTCATATTCAAACTACAAAACAAACCCCAAATCCCAAAACAACTCAACCCCCCCCGAACACCCACACACAACAAACCCACATCCCCACACAACCACCCCCCCCCCCCCCCCACACCCCCCCCCCACCCCACCCAATCCACCCCCCCCACCCTCACCAATTTTGGTTAACGGTTGACTGTTAGACATGAACAATTCGCATGAGCGACCCCGCAATTTTCAAACTCTATGCATCATAGAAGATCACTCGTTGACAATTGTAAAATCTCATGGGGGCCCCCACAACGGGTACAAATAAAAATATATTGATTGTTGAAAACTCTTTGAAAATTTGTAGGAAATAAAGTTGATTGTAACACGGTTCTAGTTATAGATAAATGGAATTTGAGTAGTAGTACAATAGTGACACAATGAGATAGTATCCCACAAAAACTCATTAGATATTTGGGGTTGTGGAGGTGGGTTAGGAGAATCATCTACAAAATTAAGATTGGAATCATAAGTGAATGAATTTTCATCTCCAGAATAGCATGTCGGATGAAGACTTGGAAAAATTTATGGGAACTCATCAACGTTTTGATTGTAGCATGGTTTCGGATTAGAGATAATCAGAAAAACTTTCGGTGGAGAATTATTAGCCATACATGGAGCACACGTTTCCACAAGAATCACAAGTTACTTCGTTGAAAAAAGATACCGTTTGATGAATCACCACACCACGTAACAACAATGGTGGTCAATATGTGGAGGACTTTGTGAAGAATTTTTACTCGGGGTCCTGATTGAAGACGAATGGTATTGAGGATGCATTAACTTCGTTTGTATTGTTCATTGGATGACAGGAAGTGTTTAGAAATTAGTCTTGTGAAAATTTTCATTTTACATAACAAATATGTAACCAAACTCTCCTCTAATTTCTTTCGTAATAGAGCACATTGTGAAATATAGACCTTTCAACTGGGTTTCCACAACTTGTGGACTAATAATGAGGGGGTTGTTGAGTGCAGTCGGGTTGTTTTATTAGGGATCACGAACAAACTTGTTGTTACGAATTAAATTTGAGAACCAAACGGTCAATATTATACAAGCTCTCATTAAGAGAACATTCATTTAACTTCCATACATGGATGTTAGAATTACAAGAGGGATAAAGAATGTTAAAAAATGGAGGTTAACGAAGAATATTTTTGGATTTTTAATGTATTTAATACAAGAAAAAATATTTGGGTGATCGATAATCGAAACTGTGTACGATAACCCACAAAGAATCGAAGGTATAGGGTAAGCGCCGAAGCTTATTAAAAAAACTTCTCCTTACGGGTTGAAAGTTCGTAGGATCGACCCTATTATTATACCTCTAATTAATAGTTTGTAATTGTAAAGGTAGCGAATTCACAAAGTGACACAACGGTTCGTTTTTGTTGGTTTACTAATATTTTGGAATTTTTGATGAATTGATAAAAATGAATTTTATTCACAAAGGAAAGCGATAACTTCATGCCGGGACAGGGTTATCAATCACTAATCTTCAAACGTTACATGATAATCTTTTAACAACCTCCCACGTAAAGGCATCAGATCGACGCCACAAAAATTAATTTCAATCCGTTAGTATATATAGATATAATATAATAAATATATAATATAAATATATAATAAGGATAATATCAATAATAGTAAGAGAAGTATTCCAAGAGGCTTTTTAAAAGAAAATTACTTTTGACCAAAGTAAAACCCAAAAAAACCTTCCCAGGTCGTGTCCCGATGATGTGCGAATTTGAAAATCGAGTATCGTTTGAGAATTTATGCTTGAATAATCACTAATTGGATTTGGTTTTCTAATTCTATGGTAAAAAGCAATTAAAGGGCAAGCTAAACTAAAAACGAAAGCAACTTTCACGAATTAAACAACCGATAAATAGGGGAACGTATAAATAAGCGACTTAAAACCTAAATTAATTGAAATTTTAACCCTACAAACGGCAAATTTTATTTTTACATTGGCCTAATAATGATAAGAAAATTTTGAAAAAAAATTATATTTTTTTTGACTTTTATTTTATTTATTATGAATTAAAAACGGTTTTAATCTAAATTAATTATTAAAAGTAGAAGACTAATTATTAAAATTCTAGAAAAATTAGGGAAAGTACCTTACACTATGAAGAATCAAAGAAAAATAAGAACTAGAAAATTAAGCTTATAAATAAGCCCAGAAAATTCAAAGAAGCAAATAAGCTAAAAACTGAAAAGGTGTATAATAATTAAATAGTGTGAAGTAAGAAATGAAAAAGACCCCAGGGCAGTTGGCATGTGTGGTGTGTGTTGAGACGTTGGCTATAGAAAGGGGGAGGTCACAGGTTCGACCCCTGTGACCCCTCTTTTTGAAAAAACATTTTTTTAAAATTTCTTTTTAAAAGCTAATGAATAAGCTAAAATAACAAACTTTAACAAAGCAACTTTTTACAAAACTCAAAATTAAGTAGTAAATCCTAAAAAAAAGCGACAACTAAGCTGACAGAATGGATTTTAAACTATAGTAAAACAAGTTTCTTCTATGGCTTATTTTATACTTAAAATTCACAAAGCAAAGAAAAATAAGCAAAACCAGATAACAAGCTACACTTAAAAGGCATTTATAAACAAAAATAAGCTAGGAAAATAGCACGTGTGGCGCATTGAAAAGCAATAAGCTAAAATGCATAAGTAAAACAGTTTACAAAGGGTTAAACACTACTTTTAAGCTAATTTTTAAAAGCCATAAGCTATCCTTATGGCTTAATGGCTTATATATAAATCAAGCTTATCATATAAGCTACAATAATCATCAAAGAAAAAGAGTTTTGAAATTCGATTAGCCCATGAAAAAGGATTTGAATATAAGCTGAGTACACTATGATTTTGGTTTTTTTTCAAAGATTTTAAAAGGACAAAATGGCTTTTGCAGCCCTAAAAATAAGCTAGTATAAGCTACTTTTAAAACTTAAAAACTAAAAACAGATGATGATTGATGTCTAATAAGCTTATATAACCAAACTAAAGATCCTCTAAAATAACACTTAACCTATTCTAACTTTTGCACTTGAAAATAAAACTTTTACACTTTTTGAAAGAAGGACTTAGACGGCTTTGACAGATTTGGATTAAAACAATGTTAACAACTGGATTCTTATTCTAAACCTTTTATGTGTTAAGGACTACTAAACAAGCATGATTTGAACACAAGCACTGTTTGTAAAGGTTAGGTAAAAATAAGACTATTTCTAACAAACTCGACATTTCCAATTTTATGCTAAGCATATATCGAACCTAATATTTTATTTTGAAACTATAAAAATTATAAAAACTCCATTAAAGAACTAAATATAAGCTAGGTAGAGGTAGATTTGATCTTAATAGGCCAAAATGAGCCTTTGCAGTATCCAACCTCATGTTAATACCCTGCTTGTACCAAACACCCTTTTATTTTACTTACAAACTAATTTTTAGCATGGAAAAACAGATTATGATAAAGCCTTGGAAACTTAAAAAGATTATGTAACTGGCAGTTGTTTAAACAAAAATTTAGCAATTATCTTAAGACATATAAGCACTTAATAAAGTTTAAAAAAAAAATATTTTAAAATTTTAAGCCGGAGGGGGTTTAGAAACTTAAAATGGTAGAATACCTAAAAATCTTAATTGTAAACATTTTCTAAAACATTAACTAATCATTAAGCTAATTTAAATATGTGAGACACTAATAAGCAAATAATAACGATAAATATGCAAATAACAGTAAATAAGCTAAAGATGAAAATGAGTGTGTACCTTGAGTCCCTTTTGCTTAAACAAGGACAAATATGCTGAACAAGCAGCTCCTATTCTTTCCTACTTCTAGTTATCAAAGATAAGCTAGTAAACTCATAAAGAACCTTCCAAATTTGGTTTGCTTCCATAATGCTTAAATCCATAATACTTTGGTTGTATGAAACAGAATTATGTGACTGTATCATAGAATTAAAGAATTATAAAAATTTGACTTGGAAACAGTTTTTAACATAAAAAGCATAAGAGTAAAAAAAAGGTAAAGTAACATTAAACTCGAATTTCATTAAACTACAAGATTACAAGGCTTTTTAAAAGTAAAGTACAATTTTTAAAGTAAAGTAAGCAGTAAATAAAACTGTTAAAAAAAAACTTAAACTAACTATAAGTTGACCTCTCTAAGATGAAATTACTGTAGTCTATTCTAGCGAATCTCGCTAGCATTATGTTTGTTTTTATGTTTTGTTGTGTGCGGAGCTTTAAAGCTTCCATCTAAGCCATCCAAAAATCATGTTCACCAAGTCTTAACATCTAAGCCCTTCATTTTGGGTTGTCCAATCAATCGTTAAGGGATTGCCAAGGTGTTTTTAGAGTGATATGATATGGGGTTAAGTGTGGGGTGAAGGGAGAGTGATGCTTTTGTTGGGTAGCAGGGATGGAAAGAGACATGGATGATGAATAGTGGGTTTAGGCAGAAATTAGGTGTGGGGTACTATTTGGTTTAATTTTGTAACAGGGTTATGGGAAAAGGATAATGGGTGCAAAGGGTGAAAATGTGTAGGGGCTAACTTTGTTACGTCCTTAAGGACGGCATGTTAGTCTTAAAGGATAACGATGTAAGGGTTAAAGGGTAATGGGGCTAACAGGCTGTTAAATGTGTTTTGGGCTCATTTGTTTGGTTTTGGGCCGGGTAAAGTTATAAAGGGTTTTGGACTATAAGACTTATAAGTCTTTATAAATGAAGGCTTAAGGGCTGACCGACACATTAATGAGTAAGTAGGGTTAGCCCATTATGACTATTACTTAAAAATGTCTTACAAGTAAGACATATTATGCTTTTAGAGCACTTTATATAAACCTTAAATCATTAAACATTTACCGGCCCTAAACCAATAGCCCTCACTAACCATTTAACCTATGAATTACATTAAACCATTTACATCGTTAGTCCCTAAGGACTAACATTGCCAGCTTTTACACAATTTGTCCTTAGGGACTAACAAAGTTAGCCCCTACAATACTTAAACCTTTTCACCCATAGTCCCTTTTCCCCTAACCCCGTTACCAAATTAAACAAACAGTACCCTAAAACCCACTTCCCGCCAAAACCCACTCTCCCCTGTCACTCTCACCTCGACCTCTCCCCTGCATCCAAACAAACCTATCACTACCTTTGGAAGTCAAACCCATGTGCTATACCAGTTGGTCCCCCACACCTTCACAAGATACCAACCTCCAGGTCACCAATCCGTGTGAAATCCTATACAAGTTTGGGCGCCAAACTCAATCAAGGGTCAAGATCAAGAGGATTGGGGACCAAGTCAATCTGATGGCTGAGATTGAAGATTTCGACCCTCTCACACAACAAACACAAGCAAGACCCCTGCAGTTTAGTTATTCTATAAATAGATTAGGATTCCATTTTGTAAAAAGTATCTAGGAGTAGGAGTAGTGTAGCTTTAATTTTCAGCTTATTTAACTTATTGTATTTTTATTTTCCAAGCAATGTACTTTTTAAGAAGTTTTAATGAAAGTTCTGCTTTAAGTTTAATCATCTTTCAATTCTGTTAAAAGCAAATTTGTCATCTTAAAAGTCAATTTAAATAAGCTCACATAATCTCTCTTGTAATCCAGTGTTTCTTGTAAAGCTTTCTCAAAAGCTTATCTAAGCCTTAACTGTTTCCTTAATAACAAGTCTACTACCTTAGCTTATGAATGATAAGCCAGACAAGGATGGGCTTATGGACCCCACCAGCTTATCATAGAAAAGTTGGAGCTTAGTAGATAAGCTTTCTAAGAGCAAACTCACCCTTGTTTTGTGCAAAGGGAATTGTAAGTTCAAAATCTCTTTTATAGCTTTATTTTCTGCCATTTCTTATTTCTGCTTATTTACTATTTTTACTGCTTATTTCTGCTTCTGCTTTGCTTATTTATGCTTATTTAGTCTGTTGTTAGCTTATTGCATCTAGTTTATTATTTTAGTGTAGTTTGATTTGTGTTTTCATTATAATCTGTCCTTAGATCAGTTTTAATAGCTTTTTGAGTTAGCTTAATGGTTAATGCTTATTTGTCCAAGGTTTTTGCTTATGTGACTTCAATGAACTTAAACATTCATCTGTTTTCATAAAAATCATCTTCTTAGGTTCTGTTTTAGCTTTTAAGTTGAATTCTATAATTTAAAGGGGTGTTTGGGTCAGCAGGTTTAGCTTAAAAGCTAAAACTGCTAAGGCCTCTTTTGGCCATTTAGCCAATTTTATTTAGCTTAAATTTAGTCTAGTTGGTAGTCCTAATTAGTTTAATCAAGTTTTTAGCTAAGTTTTAAGGTTTTAAGCTTATTTGCAAAATGTCACAGTTTAAAAGTCATCTTATTAGCTAATTAGGGAATTTTCTTAAAACTTCTCTTTAGTTGTTGCTTTTGTGTTCCAATCTAGTTTAGAATGCAGTCTCATTTCATTTCAAGCAAGTGTCAAAAAGGATTTGAGGCCTAGTTGTTACTTTTCAGGTTGTGTCAAATATTTCAAAAAAAGCAAAAAAAAAATGTTAAAGTCTTAACTGTCATTATTGACATATCAATTTCTAGCTTATTTCTAGTCCAAATTACTTAAAAATAGAATTTAGGGGTTCATTAATGGTTAGTATTCAGCTGTTTTGAGTTTTAAAGTTTTAGTTTAAGCTTTTTGAAGCTTATTTTCAGTGTCAAAAGTGGTGCTTCAGTGCTTTTAGAATTCCTTTTTAGACTTGAAATTTGCAAACTGATTTAGTCCAAAATGTGCTTTTCAGCTTATTTCATTAGCTTAATTTGAGTCTTAAGTGCTTATTAGGTGTAGGGGCTAGTCTGTTTTTAGCTTATTAACTTTTCTGAAGTGCTTATTGAGTCCTTAATGTCCAAACAAACTTAGCTTAATGTCATTTAGTGTAAAGTCTAAACTATCACCTTTTGCTGCTTATTCCTAGCTTATTAATAAGTTTCAATCTTAAGTCCTTTTTAAAAGTTGTTTATTTTTGCTTATTTTAGCTTTTTCAAAAAAGAAAATTTTAAAAAAATGTTTTCAAAAAAAGAGAGGTCATAGGGGTCGAACCTGTGACCTCCCCTTTACACACAAAGCCTCAACACCACACACCATCACCAACTGCCCTGGGGTCTTTTTCATTTAAATCTTTGCACTATTTTTTATTTACCCCCTTTTTCCCTTTTTAGCTTTTCAGCCCATTATAGCTTATTTCCTGCTTATTTCAATAAGCAGTTTTCATCATTTTAATTTTCCTAGATTAAGCACTGTTTAAAGGACTTTTCATAATTTTTTCAGAGTTTTCCAAATTCGTTTAGTATTTTTAATTAATTTTTTAGATTAAATCAGTTTTAAATTCATAATAAAAAATATAAAAGTTAAAAAATATAATTCTTTTTTCCAAAATTTCATTTTGTTATTTAGGATTGTTAAAAATTAAATCTGCATTTTTAGGGTTTAATTTGTTGAATTTAGGTTTCTAAAGAACGAGATTTGAATCCCATTATCGTTTTTAGTGTTTTAGCTTTAATTGCTTTCGTTTTTAGTGTGCTTTTACTTGTTTTTGCATTTTAATTATAGAAATAGAATACCAAATCCAAATATTGATCATTCAAACACCCTCCGCGGATCACAAACGTAACCTCGATTTTCAAATTCGCGCCTCGTCGGGAAGTGACCCAGAAAGTTTTTTTTGGGATTTTGCTTTGGTCAAAAGTAATAATCCTTTTAAAAGCCTCACGAAATACTTCTCTTACTATTATTGATATTTGTGATTGATTTATATATGTATTATTATTATATATATAGAAAGTAGGTGACCAATTTTTGGCACCGCTGCCGGGGAGGTTGTGAAACGATTATCGTGTTAAGATTAATGTTTGACCCGACCCATTAAATGGGTACGGGTTGGCCCATTTAAGATTTCTTCAGATTCGGCTTCTGTTGACTTTTTGACTTTGATTTTGACTATGACTTTGACTTTGACTTTGACTTTTTGACTTTTTGACTTTGACTTTGACTTTTTCACGCTCTTTCTATTCCCGTGCTCGGTTTTGTCATTTTGGCTTTGTTTTTGTCCTTATGTTAATATTTGATACCTGCATAGTAAATAACACAAAACAAGCATATATTTGGCATTCTATGTCCGTTTTAGGTCATTTGGGGTCGTTTTATTAGGTAAAAAGTATGTGTAATTAAGCACATACCACACACCCGGGTGGGGGAGCAGTAAGTACAAATCTCCTTCGAGGTGTCATTTCCTCCTCGGGGATGTCATCTCTCATACGGATCATGGCTGCCCTATGACCCAATGGTGCCTGATCATAGCTAGGGCTGATGGGTGGTATAGGTGCGACAGCATGCTAAGCAATGCGTGCCTCCATGGATGCTGACATGGGTGGCTCAAGTCTGACAGTCTTCCGTGACCTACAGAGACGTGTCTGAGAAAAAGGGACCCTAGTCTGAGGTGATCTAGGTGTAGGTGCAGACTCATCAGTCTCAAATGCCTCTGTAACCCTAATGTGGCTAAAACACACATCATTTATAACCCGAAAAACACTATTAATCAGAGTAAAAATACTAAAATATGTTTAATTATATTGCAAATATGTTTGTTTGGTATTTTTATGACTTGCAGGTACTATGGATTGAAAACAGAGCAAAAACGGGTATTTACGGGTTCGTTTCGATCAAGAGTGCTTAATATTCAAAAATCAA
>BQNB010055377.1:0-39137 GCA_026074375.1 Tanacetum coccineum
ATGTAGAGTTGTGTAGAGTTTGTAGATCTTCGTCTGAGTCTTGGCTTAGCAACCAAACCAAAGTGTATTCGTGTAAGTAACTAGCTAACCCTTAAATTCACCCAAAGCCACCCAAATGTATCTCATCCGTTTCTGTTTCCATTATATGTTATCTTACACCTACACCCCACAACCCTTTAAAAGACCTCTTGGATAGTAATGAATAATGCTTGTGCCTAGCGGTAGAGGTTTGATCCTTTACCAAGCCTATGGTAATTTATATGCTATGACAGATAATGAGTGTTGATTTTCCGTTTCCCCATTATGTTATAATTTATTATACACCCTAGAGAAAGAGAGAATCCCAAACACTTATGTGAGGTGCTAGTGTATGCTTTTTGTGCTTTTAATTACGAGGTCTAGAAGGTGGTGTTGTAAAATACTTTTAAAGAGTAGGTTAAATGACCCTAATACCGCTATTGTCTAGGTAGAAAAGCCCATTTTCTTAAGGACAAGCAAATCCCAAGTGTAGGGGTATTTGATGATGTGTCATTTTATACACTTTTTCGGGGTCAATTAACCCCTTAAATCATGCATTTATGCCCAAAATAGGTACTTAATCGCTCTTTTTCAGGTATTTAGCATTTGGAAGGCATTTGGAGGAAATACACGTGATTTGACCTCATTTGGAGAAGACACGGACAAGATTACGGACCTACACCAACATCTCTCAAGATTATGTTCTCAGCGGCTGGAGACGGCGTCACAAGATAAACGTGACGTCGTCACGATTCATCTCACGACGGTGTCACAAGATTTCACGACAACGACAGCACGCACGACCCAACCCAAGATCTAGAATATTCTCTTTCATGATGGCGTCACGATTAAAACGCGACGCCGTCGCAGCGATTTATCTATATATACAAACCCAAAATTAGCGTTTTAAGTGTGTAACTTTAGAGTAAAAAAGGGAGACGAACCCTAGTACGTTTGGCAGCTTATTAGGATGATTTTAGGGCTTCAAAACCCTATTGTACTTCCTTCAATTCATGTTTTAATCAAGTAAGATTATCTTATTTATTCAATATGTCTTGTTGTTTGATTATTTATTGTTCTTGCTTTATCTTTAACATGCTTGGCTAAACTCCCTATTGTGTTCATTTATGATTATATGAAACCTAGAATGTAGATCTTAATGGTGTTGCTTCTTGTGATGAATATGCATGTTAGGCTTTAGAAAACCAGCTTTTGTCTGTATCGCTGTTGATATTTCTAGGGAAACATGATTGTGTAGAAAGGATACCATCGGGTAACAGTCTTCATACTACCTTGCCCCTTATATGGTTGATCCACTTTTAATATATTTCAAATGCATTTAATGTACTCTTAGGGGCCTTGTAATAGTCTTCATACTACCTTACTTGTGCGTTGCCCTAACGGAATATTAAATAGACGACAGGTTCGTGTAATCTGTTCATGACTTAGGAAATAATTACATAGATCATCACAAGTGTGACAAAGCAACAACACTAGGAGAAGCAATCTAGGGAGTAATACATGATTAAATGAATACAATCTTTTTATTATATTGTTATCACCATTAGCATAGTTTATTATTTAGTTTAATAGCTAAAACCAACCAAACCTCTCAAACATATGATTTACCTACTTTCTATAAAATATAAAAACAAAAAAATAATCTTCTCTCAACCCCTAGAATTCTGTTAGACCGTGATCAAACCTTCTCAACCTATTCCCCTAGAGAACGATAACAACCCCCCGAGTCTTGCCTATACTACTACTACAACGGTTAGGTACTCTGCCTAGGGAGTTGTAATACTTCTTGTAGAAGTCCCTTACGACAACCGCATCAATTTTCCAAACTGTGCAGCTAAGCACTTTGCTCATTTCATCGTCCTAAATATTTTTTGTTAATTATTTCAGGAGAGAAAGGTGTTGGAATGAGCAAGAAACCTATTCACTTCAAGGGAAGTAAATTCCGCATGATTATCCCAAGTTTCATGATCCAAGGAGGTGACTTCACACGCGATGACTATATAGGAGGAGAATCAGTCTACGAAGAAAAGTTTAATGATGAGAACTTCCAAGATCAAACACACCGCGCTAGGTAAAAAGTTGAATCCTAAACACCCGATAAATGATGCAATTATGTCGAGTTTACGTATTATTCATGGCTTAAAAGTGTTGGTTATTATACGTATGCCTATTTTTTATTTACACAACCGTACAATTAGTTTAAAAACCATATTATGATCAATCATGGAAGTTGGTCCCATCGAGCGACCCATGCCTGATAAGTACACTTTTCGCTCTCTGCATGTACGTAGACAATAGACACGAATATAGTGAAGCCAATTCGTCTTATAGTTAATATTGTATGATTGGAATTATGCATTTTACTTTATAGTCGTCTGTTTTGTATAATCCATATAAAGGTAGAACAATATGGTTGGTTATCCATTGAGATTACATATGTTGCAAGTATATAAGTAGTGGTAAGATTGTCAATACTACGCACTGACAATCATCTTTGTATATGCAGGCGAAAAGTGTTTTGAATATCAAAGCAAAGTTTGCAGTAGATGATGGAAGATGCTATTGACGACTGGCTTTTAAGACAAATGAGCAGAAAAGAACAAGCTACATACATGAATTTTGCTAAACTTGAGCTTGCACTCATTTTGGCGTACTAGAAAATTATAAGCACACCCTTATTAAATATATGTAATTTTTTTACAGTAGACAAATGAGTTGTCTATGTCAAAATTCTATCAACCATCGTTTAATTCTAAAAACAACACTAAAACAACTATATGTTGTAAATGATAACATAAAACAGAAATTAGACCGAGTTATCTAAATGACAGGACATAGTTTGAACAACCAAAAACAATATCAAACAACTATCAAAATGTAAATGTTTTTTTGAACAAAATCTTAAAGCTCGCCGCTCAACGGGCGGGCCTTGAAGCTAGTTAAAAATAAAGATAATCGATAACAGTTTGATTTGAAAACAAAATCATCCAATCATCCAATAAATATTAAAAGATAATGCTGTAACATAAAAATACAAAATTAACACACAAAATTTACCAAAAATTAAAGATAACCTCTGGAAATACAACCTAAAAGATAATGCTGGAACAATCTTAATACTTATCAACTCAAATCAACGCTATATATAAACCATCAACACAATGATAAGATGTACAACATTTGCTATCCTTTAAAGAGTAACTAATTTATGTTCCTAAAATGTAAAAACTTAATAAATCCTTTAATGTATCTTGAGTAATACCTTAATGCATTTGCTATCCAGATATGTAGTTTATGTTCATGTATTTGGAGAACACATACTTTTCTTTATTTTAATATTTGCTACTTCATATTAGGGCCAACTCATGGTTTGGGTGGATTTGAGATTTATGGAGTACAAAAACATTAATGGAGTTGTCAAGGAGGAATATATTATCTATACTCAATAAAAAATAAATGGGTGACACCTCAAACCTTAAGCCTATCTTTTAGTCTATTGCGTAGCATGAAGGTCACACACCACCCCTTTGCAAGGCCTTAGCCCCGCTAATGCGTGCCTTTTAAAAACCCACATGCAATACAAAAGACTAAAACAAATAACGTGTTACGTAAAATACAATTACGTACATAGTAGTTCAAAACTAGACCGCCCATTAGGCACACCTCATATTTCCATCTCATTCACCAGAATCTCCTTCTCCCTCATCTATATCTCTCTAGAAATTTCATTGTCTTCTCCATCTTAAAAAGAACCCCTCTTTGGGGTTGCACCGGCCATTAGTGGACTTACGCCGAGGCTGCTAAAGGGTAATCTCAATAATTTATGCATGCAATGATTTTGAGATGTGGAAAAAGAGAGGGGCTGACTACATACATGTAAGATGTGTAACTAATATTAGTTTTTTTTTTAATTTCGAATATTGAATTGAGGTTTTTTTTTGTTTTTTAGATTTTTGGTTATGTTGACATTTTGGTATTGATTAATTAAGTTAAAATTTGATGGGTTTAGGTTTAATTGTGTTACACAATACGTTTGGTGTGCAGGTAGTTTTTTATTTGATGCACATATCCTCACAATTAAGAGGCCACAACTTAGGCATCAAGTAT
Source organism: Tanacetum coccineum (assembly GCA_026074375.1). Lineage (NCBI taxonomy): Eukaryota > Viridiplantae > Streptophyta > Magnoliopsida > Asterales > Asteraceae > Tanacetum > Tanacetum coccineum. The sequence goes on from BQNB010055377.1 coordinate 4,147, forward strand.
AATGGCATAAAGTCTATAGAGCTCGAAATCATGATGGCCTTATGAGGTAGCAAATAATATGCCCTAAATGTTGTTGAAAATCGGACAGTGTTACCACATGTAGACGTGTAGTGAATGTGCTGCTAGAACTATCAACGTTTGGTCAAATATGATACATTTTGCCACGTGATTGCTTAATTCATTTATATATTGCTTATATTAGGAAAATCAACTTGTTATATATTACGGGTATAAATGCACACATGGGCAAGACATTTTGGAAAGGTGACATAACAACTGGAGGCAACTTCACTTTTACCCATTTAATAGATGAAACATAACTCGACAAAACCCTGTTCATAAGTATATTGGGACTGAAAATAGATTTGCGTGCAAAAATGGTTCCAGGCGAGATGTATTTTATTTACTCCAGTGTTCAAAATAAGTTCTCCTAAGTTCAATATAACGTACATTTGTAATACTTGAGGGCATTTGCCTATAGGGGATATTCATGCCATGAGCAATACTTATAATAAGTAGCATCTTTTATTTGTTGAATAAGCAGTTCCAAAGTCTGGCCGATGCAGCAAAGGTGTACCAAAGAGCCCAACAAAATCCAGGAACGACAAGGAAAATTTCTTTTGGTTCCTATACTTTTATGCACTAACTGATCTGAAAGATTTGTTACAAGTATCTCTGAGAAAGGTGGATTTGGATGAGTTTTGTGCAGCGTGGTTGGGTTTGCTTGGTTGAAATATAGTGATCAAAATGCTCTTCCAAACACTCCATTTTAGTCAGAACATGTCCAAACAGCCCCCTCATTTACGTAGCGAAGCGGCAGCAGTCTTTGAATTCCCAAGTGATTCTTTTAATCAGAACATGTCCAAACATTTGGCCGTGCAGCAGTAAAAAAACACACCCCAGGTACTGAATTTATTACAACAGCCTCCTTTCTTATACTGCCCAGCCCTACTAGCGGTACGTAAGGGGGAGCGACATATCACATTGTGAATAATTAAAATTCATCTTTGGCGTGTTTGACTTTTATTCTGCATTTATTGACTAATTGGCTTGACCATTTGGCCCATAACTATGTACTTAATGACATAATCTGAAAGCATTGCAATCCATCTGGAATAGTTTCTACTTCAGCAGAATAGTAACAACCTGACATTGAAAAGGCCTGCTGAGAGGTGTTTGGGACTTAGCTATTTGTTCTTGCTTATTATGCAGGTGCAGGGGCAGTTTAAACATAGTTTATTAAAATAACCTATGCATATAACAAATATATGAATCAAGAATAGTGTGTAAGCAATATTGTAGGAAGGACACTTTAAATCCAGTTTCAAAAGGCTATTTTTACGCTAGATATGAGGTGAAAAAATTAAATTTATTTCATCTCAAATAACTTCTTTAAAAACAATCAGTTTCCCAAATCTACTTAAGACAGGCAAAAGATAAGTATTTTTAATCCACACACCGTTAAACCACTGAAAGACAAGCATCACAGATAGTCAGTAACCCTCCTCATGGTTGGTTTCCATATAGAAGATGTTAATTAGTAAGTCTTTATTTAGACATACACGGGCCTAACCGGGCTATTATCCGTGACGTTTTTCGATCCTCATAGGAAAAAACTTGGGTTTGTCCAAAATAGAAGATAATGTGTCAAAAAGGGAAGTAATATTTGTATTTACAATGCTGCATCACAATTGTTAACTTACCGTACTTGATGATGATAAAAAAGAAAACGATAGATGCAAACACTATAAGATTTATAGTAATTAATATGATCTTGAACTAGCTAGCGTGGGAGTTATAGATATTTTGTGTCACTAGCAATGGGAAAGTACAACAGTCGGTTAATCTATTTCGCACTTGAATATAGTTATCTAATGCCCTCCAAGTTACTTCATAAATTACAGTTTTTTTAAATTGCGTTTTGTCATTGGCTACATGCGTGTTTTGATCAGCTGAACATCACTTTTGTTACAAACAAACCATCACTCACTTGCTTTTCTTCAAAATGTTGCAGGTTGTTAAGACTTACCTATATTCATATCTTCAAAAGGTGTGCTATATTCTATTGTCTTTGAAATAAGACATATTTTTAGTTACTTGCTTTGTATTCTAAAGAAAAAACTTTTAAGAACTTAACGCGGGCAGAAATTAGCACTTATCTACAAGCGTCATTGAAAGTGTGTATTTGAAACAACATTAGATTCAAATCCGAAAATCCCCTTAACAACATAGATTCAGTAGAGAAGCTATCTTTTGCGTTTTCGATAACTGCACGTCTTTACCTGTAATAGAAGGGTTTTTCGAGAAATCAGAACACGTCGCAGATATAGTTTTTTTGTGTGTCCTTCACCTTTAGATAGAATATGAGAACACTAATTAGCATTTACCTTTGTATTTCGCAGGTACAATACTAACTACAGTTATCACTGAGTTGGCTTGGGGTTTAGAATTGACTCAGCAGCGGTTCATCATGGTGGTACGAAAGCAGAGTGACTATGTTGCTGCTGCGTTTTTCAACGTGCCAAATGGGTTTATGGAGAGAACAAATGGAGTAGTAGAGTTGGTGAAAAGGGTGATAATTCAATCAGAAGGTTAAGAGCAAGTCAAGTAAAAATGTTGAAAAATTGTATACTAAGGATATTGCTGTTCAAAGGAAAATATATATATGTTTCAACAGTTGTTCAGGTCCATATAATCACGGGAATCACTTTCACAAAACTAAAAAAAAGACTCCATTTTTTGTAACTCTGTATTTTGCGCTGTATGCAATACTATTGTAACAAACACTCCGCCGCGAAGCGCGGGGTAAAAAAACTCGTTGTTTAGGAAATTGCAAGCTTCTATGGGAATTACACAGTATTAACCAAATTAAGCCAAGTCAATTCAATATTATTTGTATAAACTCCCTTAACATCTTCTAGTGTATTTATATAATATTATTACGCAAGAGATTACATATAGTGGTTAATACTTAATACCAATAAACAGAAGATTTTATTCATGATCGATAGAAAATATTTGATTGAACAAACAAACAAGAAAAGTACAACAATGACTACGGACAAGTGTAAACCATAGCAACATGCATGATCAGTTGTGAATCTACATGTTAGACACGTGGTTCCATGCGACACTTAATGTGGGACGGAGGGAGTACCTTAATTCCAAATCCTCTTAAATAGTTTTCTCTCAATTGCATCAGCACACTCATAATCAATTGCAAATTTGCACGTCAGGCACTTAAAGATCATCTTAGACTTGAGGGTCTCGCTACATCTTTCGCAGCAACCATGATATGTTGTCCCTTGAATTAAGGACACACGGTGAGGGTGACTTTCAATCTCATACGTCCCTCCAAACTTGACATTGATAAAGTCATAGACACCTATCATATCCTTGCGATATATAGCTTGCTCGCATTCTTGTTTTATTGGCACGCAAGCCGTATGCATAGACTCAGCACACGTACTGCAGTGATAAAACCAGTATTTGGGGTCGAATTCCTCCTCACAAATTTCACAAAAGTATTGGCTAATATGGTTCTCAACTGGTTCATATCTTAGAGTCAATGGATGCTTATTGAACTTGTGTATAATCTGAGTATGCAATAAAAAAGCACATCCTATATGCAAGTAGAAATCGCAGGATCGGCAATGGAATCCCATGAAGTCGCTAAAACCATATGCACAAGCCTTGCAAAACCTACCTGCTAGGTTTTCTGAAGCATCGATTCTTGAGAGGAGATGGTTAGGGTGAGCTTCATGTGTGATTTTTTCTGGTATGAAGGCGCAATTAATATCAATCCAGAAGTTGCATTGGGCACATTGGTACGTGAATCCATTTGATCGTAATGAACAAATATTACAATAAAAGAATGTCCAATGGTATTTTGTGAGGAGAACGAGCGTATGCTTCGGATGGAATGGGTGGTTTTGTATTTCTGAAGGTAGTCTCACACACCACTCGTGAAGAACGAAATCACATGATTGAGAACACTTGTAAAAAGGCAATGTTGTAACTGGTTTAACACATCCGTCACATAATAATTGACTTCTTTTCATGGGATCATGAAGAGAAACAGATTTTTCCCGTAATGAAGAATGAGTGTCAAAACGAATCAGCTGGTGCGGATGACTATTATGGTTGAGCATTTTTGCATTACTACTTTCAACAAAACACTCCTCGTGGTTGCTAAAATGGTGCTTTAAAAGGTCGCAACTTTCATCAGGAAATGGTAATTTGATTAAATTAGGATGATCCGCATCTATGAAATTTTTTGTCGTTTTTTGAAGGCCTGATCAGTGAATAATCAACATCGTCAATTATTTACAGTAAGAATTACAAAAGAATAAAATAATAAATTGCTCACCTGCAGACATGAATTGCTCTTTCTTTGAAGTCACACAATATACATGGACGTAATATCGACATTTATCGCATTTGTAAAGCCACTTGTTAACTCTGAAAAAATCAGTGCACACTTTGCATTAAGGTAAGAATTTAGATTTTCTTTCATCATTGGTAAATGAATAGGCGAGGGTAAGTAAATGTGAATGAGATAATATGTTATCAGTAAATCGTTGGATCTTTAACTTGGCAGGTAGCAAAGCACAGTTCAAGTGGATCATGAACCAAAAACAGGTGGTACACTGGTAGAAGGTTCCTTTATGGTCCTCAGCACAAGCATTGCAACGGGTGTGCTGCCGTATGCCATTGTGCACTTCATAAGAGCACTAATACTCATTCGACCCGTACAATCGAGTCGAGATTTGAAGAAATGAAAATGTTGTGGGAGAGGACAATTTTTAGAAAAAGTTTACGGCTCATACGAAATCTTCTCCGAAAATAGTATAACGGATACTTACAATGATCATCAAAATAATCAGCACGTAGACGTCTTTCGGCATCTTCACGGTCACGGAAGATCGGTGTACGGGTCAATCGTGGTTGAGCTTCTTGTTGTATTAGCCATTCGTGATACTCGACAGCTTTTTGTAAATAGAATGCGTCGGTTTCCTCATCGATATCAAAAACGGTTCGATTTTGATTCATTGTGAAAGAGTTTGTAGTGTTTTTTGTTGTAAATGTATGTTTTTTTTGTGAGAAAATAATATAGAGGTATTGAAGTATTTATAATGAGTTGTGTGAGGGGGGTAAAATAAAATATTTTTTTTAAAATATAGCCGTTAGGGGCTGTTTTGTAAATTTTTAAATTTAAAAAAAAAAAAAAACTAGCCGTTAGGGGGTGTTTGGTAACTTTTTAAAAATAAGAGGGAAAATTAAAACTAGTATATAGCCGTTTGGGGGAGTAAATGATTTTTTTTTAAATCCACCCCAACGTGCGTGGGCCGGCCAACGCCGGACCCAATGCCGTTGGGCAACGCCGCCGAGCGGTGTAGTAACGTCGGGCATCGCCGGCCAACGCCGTTGCCGGCGTTACTACACCTAAGCCTCTGAGACCCAACACATAAGCCATATAAAAAAATTATTACTAATATACACATTTTTCGACAAACTAGCCTAAAATTCGCATAAAATGTGGCCCAAAAAAAAGATATCGAACCGTGCCAAAAAAAGAAAATATTCGGGAAAAAATTAATCCGTCCCAACGCAAAAAAAAATTCCCGAATCGTACAAAAGAAGGAAATATCCGGGAAAAAATTAGCCAAAAAAACCCCAAAAATAGCCAAAAATCTGGCCCAAAGTAAAAAAAATAAAAAACGGACCCTCACCTTTTAACTATTTACGATTTTCTTACACAAAATTTTCCGTAAAAAAATTTACAAAGCCGTCCCAAAAAAAGAAAATATTCTGGAAAAAATTAGTCCGTCCCAAAGCAAATTTTTTTTCCCCGAATCATACAAAAAAAGAAAATATTAAAAATTAGCCCCGCCATAACGCATCGCAAAAAAAAACTCCCGAAACGTAAAAAAAATTATTCGGGAAATATATTACACATTCACGGACAAATCCACTGTCGTTTTGACAGTGGATCTACAATGCTACAGTAACGGGCTCTCATTTTGGGCCAGCCCGATTTTGGTTTTTTTTTTAATTATTTTGTTTTTGTTTTTTTTTTAAAAAATTTGTATGCACAAAGTAGTTGGGAAAAAAAATATTACAAAAGTTCCGATTTATTCAGATAAAAAAAATACCCGCGGAAACATCTTCGATACCTAATAACTTTAAAATAATCGATATGGTCACAAACGTACAACCTATTATATTAAAAAAACCATATTGCAAAAAAAAACACTTTAAACATGAGGCCAAACACATAAGACATATAAAAAAAATTATTACTAATATACACATTTGTCGACAAACTAGCTTAAAATTCGCATAAAATGTGGCCCAAAATCTGGCCCAAAGAAAAAAAAATACAAAACGGTCCCTCAACTTTTAACTATTTACGATTTTCTTACACAAAAAATCCTGTAAAAAAATTAACATATTATAACAATATATTCTACACAAAAAAAATACCGTAAAAAAATTAACAAAAAAACACGTCAGTTTTTATGGTTCACAAGAACTTTTTTACATTCATACCCCAAAAAAAGATATCGAACCGTCCCAAAAAAAGAAAATATTCGGGAAAAAATTAACCCGTCCCAACGCAATTTTTTTTTTTCCGAATCGTACAAAAAAAGGAAATATCCGGGAAAAAATTAGCCAAAAAAAAAAAACAAAAAAATAGCCTAAAATCTGGCCCAAAGTAAAAAAATACAAAACGACCCTCACCCTTATATCTTTTAACTATTTACGATTTTCTTACACAAAAATTCCCGTAAAAAAATTTACAAAACTGTCCCAAAAAAAGAAAATATTCGGGAAAAAATTAGCCCGTCCCAACGCAATTTTTTTTCCCCGAATCATAAAAAAAAGAAAATATTAAAAATTAGCCCCGCCATAACGCATCGCAAAAAAAAAACCCCAAAACGTAAAAAAAAATTATTCGGGAAAAAATTAGCCCCGCCGGAAAAAAATTAAAAAATATTTATTATATAAGGGGGGGGGGGGGTATAAAAATAATATATATATATGGTGTAAAAAAAAATATATAAAAATAATATATATAAATTCAACGCCGGATTTCTTGTGCTTGTTACAAGCTATATTCCAAACTAACTTTTACTACTTTACGTGTAAAAAACAGAATATATTATTAACACGAGTTCTTTAGGTACGCAGAATAATTTATGATACCTTCTATTCGTTCGTGTTTTATTCAGGGTTCGAAAAGACGCGTTATGGCGCCGTTAAGGCGCGAGTCGACGACCTCCATGTTGCAAAATAAATCAAGGCGTCGGCTTTAGGTGTGACGTGAAATGAGGCGTGGAAAGGCGCGAGGCCTGACGCCTTTTTTGAATTCAAACTCCGATAAAAAGTTTTTTTTAAAGAAATGAATAAGATTACATGCAAATATACTATCTTGACTTTATTCATTATGTATAACAGCTGTAAACTCGATATATATGAAATATGATATAAATTCATAAATATTTTCATATTTTTGTAACCAGCTTTATTAATCACACTTTAAAAACGTAATATAAAAAAGCTTCGCCCATAACATGCCTAAGACCGGAGGCCTTCAAATGCCGCCACCCTACGCCTCACGCTGTTTACAACCATGGGTTTATAAATCTTTGATACTGTATTGTCCGGGTTAGCATGGCTTAGATAAAATGTTGCTAAATAACTACCCTTATAGCCGGTAGATATGGATCCATCCATAAACCGGACGTGATACCGTATGTCCAAATTATTAATACCGTTTGGGAATCAAGGTTGACCGTATCAGATTCATATTAGCTTGGACAGTTGGTGCACATTCCCCACACATAACCATTATGAAGCTGAGGTAGAATGCTTCGTATCGTGTAAATTGTAAATATGCTTATTGACATTAATAAAGCTACTAACATTTCAAGAACTAAACATATTGTTCAAATTATGTTATAAACATGTATCATACCCACAATCAAATCATGGTATGAGCCAAAACATGGAAATCGAGGTTTTCGCTTTATACAGTCTACATATAAGCGTATCAACAATAAGACATATGATCTAATCTATTGAAAGGGCGCAAGAGGATTAGGGTGGCCGCAACATTTTGATCTCCTCAGCTCTCTACACACAAGGTCTAACATGGCCAAAAAATCTCTAACAATCACGAAGATTCGAAGTGGATTAGCCTCATCTTTGCTCATATTCCCATGGAAGTATTCAGTAATCTCTTTAACGAGATCTAAACTTTTGTGTTCGTCGTCCTCCAGCTCCTCCAAACGTTTTTGAGCAGTAGTCAAGAAAGACTTGATGGATTCCACAAAGCTACAGCTTTTTTCTTCCATCAATAAATATTTATCGACCAATGTCCGCAATCTACTCATGCCTTGTGATAGGTTGGAAACCGAGCTTGCAATGACTTCAAAATCAATAGTGGCTGTTTTCTTCACATTGCATAATTCATTACTCAAGCCAGCAACAAGTTCCAACCCCATGTTTCTATAGTCTTCTTCTCTATCTTCAATGCTTCCTCGCTTGCTTTTTTGGTTGATCTTTCCAATAATACTTTCGGACACTCTGACTCCTTCTGAGCGAACAATTTCTTGAACAACAAAGTGAAGCAACGTGGTCTTTCCATCCGTTCCTTTCACATCCGAAAGCTTCAGCAATGTGTCAAGCTTGAATGCTTTTGCTCCTCCTCTTATGGTACCCACATTCATCCTGTTACCTGTTTTCAATACTGCTTCTAGTAGTTTTAAGAATAGCCGACTTGATTTCAGTTCTTTACATGCCTCCTGATACAAAATACGTACGTTCTAGTCATGGAAACTAGACTCTTGGACTTGGTGCACCAGGCTTTGAAACATAAGAAAATTAGCTAGATCTTACCTGAACCATGGAAAAGGTCTTACGAAGATGAGTCACTTCATCTTCAAAAGTTTCTCGATAAAGCAATGCTTCGATTCTTGGGAAAGCATAAGGTATTGCAAGGATTGATGCGACAAATGCTTCAGCTGAACCCAACTCCCCCTTGTAGCCTTTTAGTTTAGCCTCTTCTTCTTTTGTTGGCTCTATTTTTACGAGTACCTCTAGCTGTTGTAAATTCAAGCCATTCCCTAATTCCAAGACCAAACGAAGTCAATTATTACTCCAATTTAAGAGGATCTATGGCATTTGTATAAATAGACAAGTAAATCATCACCAATGACCTAGTGATATTTAAGGCACTTGATCACTTCCTCACAAGAAGTCAAGGGTTCAAATCTCACTAGATACATATTTGCAGGTGCCAGGGAAGGGTCGAAAAGGGTCACGATGATACCTCGGTTAGGCTGCGTACATCTAAATCAAATACACGCCCTCTCCGAGTAACTAAACAGGGAAAACCTCATCCATTTACCCGTTTATATAGATGTTAAGAAAACTGATTTAAACTATTTGTTGAGTATCTTATAGCAATAATTGTGTGCCTTTTAGTGTACTATATGATGGATCTTTACCTTGTACAAGTGCGCGACAAACTTGTTCAGTGGTAGCATTGAGAGCCTTCAAGAGTATTGTCAAGTTCTGTAGTCTTTTCGGGTCGAGAACATGTTTACTAGGAGACGGGCTTTTGCTTTTTAAGTCTTCATTAGTATTGTGTAGATTGTAACCAAATAGCGACTCGATCATATCCTCATCAAACCTGCTTACCACTAATGTCATCACCTTAACGTACACAAATGTAAAAAGTAATTTAAAAACTAACAAAGAGAACAAAATAAAGTAGCTAGCTTACTCGAATGAGCTAGTTCTAAGCTTGTCCCACACCATAGAACGGTCTGGGGCAGCTCGTACTTTATCCCAGTGAAGCGGTTTTAATTTCCGGAGTGGACGTCCCCTTTACCTTAGACTGGTGTAATTGTGAATGGTCGGCGGTTGGTGGTGGTTTACTTCGTACACGTGTGGTGGTGGTGGAATAGGAGTTTGGTTCGACCCTGTCGAAGAAACAGATTTGCGTGGAGAACTAACGGTTCTGGACATGTTTTTGGAAATGGAAGTTGAGGGACGATATAGTGTTGGAGGCTGTGGTGATGGCATTGGTGGTGGTGGTGGTGGTGGTGGTGGTGCAGTTGTTGGCAGTGGTTGTATTAAGTCACTAGTGACTGAAGCATTGGAGCTTCTATGTGAATTATAAAACGAATGAAATGATTCGTTATCCGATGAATGATCTTGTTCTTCACCAATTGGAGAACCGAAAAATACTTGTTCGTCTTCTTCATCAAATTTTAATGATTCTATAGAAGTGACAATGCCTGCAGAAGATTCTAAATTTTCGCTATGTTTTTCTTCTTCTTCTAGTGCATTCATTCGGGGATTATTTGATATTAAGTTGTCATGATGATCGTCATCAGAATCGTGTTTTAAGGTACTAATTGGCGGTCGGTCTAAAACAGCTCCTAATGATTCAAGGTAAAAATTGTTGGTAACTGAGTTAGAAATTACCCTTTTTACATTCTTTGATGATGATGCTTTTCTTATCCTCAGCTTTCTGCACCCCAAAAACAAACCAACAAGAAATATAAGAGAAGTAGCTCCACAAGCTGACAACAAAACCGCCACCAGAACTTTTCTTTTACTTGGACCATTATGGGGTTGTGAAATTGGTGGCAAATGGCGCGGTATTGGCCTATGGTAATGTGGGTGAACATGATGATGTGTAACTGGAGTTGGGGTTGGGGCTGGGGCTGGGGCTGGTGCTTGAGAAGGCGTCGGTGACGGTGAGAGATTAAAAAAATATGGTTTTTTCGCGTACTTTAACCCAATAAAAGTTCCAAGTTTTCGCTCAGCCGCTGATGAAATTGAACCCGAAAGATTTGGTAGAGTGGATAGTGTACAAACAATGAGTATGGTAAGAAAGACTATGATCATAATGGGAATGATCTTACAGCCACACTTCATGTTTCTTTTTATCTTTTTGTTAAATCATGAAACTCACAAATGTTTCATGTAATGAATTCGCCTTTCTGAAGCAATTATAACATTGAATACTGATGATGTGGTGCAGTGCAGGGGGGTGTAACATACAGAATGTATAAATGTCTTTTTTTTTTTAATGCTACTCCAAGAAATCCCTGTGTTAGGCAAAGGCAGTTGAAGTTTGTAGGGGCCTTCTTTATTTCCTCATTAGATAAGGGTTTTGGAAGAGTGTGCAAGTAACGCTGTCGCACATGGCCTCTCTTTAAAAAGGACTACATTTTTATTAGTTTTGCATATAAATACGTATAATATTAAACATATATAAGCCATAATTCAAACTTATACGCAATTTTTTTTAGTTTACGAGTGCAATGAGTCTCTTTGTTGTTATTGCATAGGGCTACCGAAAATTACGATACGACCAGCTACTGCTACTCTTTACACATTAATGATTCCATTTTTTACTATGCATTTGCTATTATTTGCTACATTATTACATGCAGACAAGCTCTTCTTTACACATTAATGATTCCATTTGCTACTATGTATTTGCTATTATTTGCTTACATAGCTCTTCTCTTCTTCACTCCCATTTATCACAAAGTTATAGTTTAGAATATAGGTTGAGTGCAAATATGTTTCTTCAAAACGGGTAATTCTTTAATGAAATGTATAGAAATGAAAATGTTAATATGTTAACCCAATCATATTTTGTAAACAAAGGAGATCAAGAAAAAGTTTTGACAACTTTTTGTGGTTTTGAACTTTTGATGATCACTTGATTGTCTTATAATTTAGTTAGAGTTGTTGAGACTTTTAGAGGTCAAAATCACTTTCATGGGGATGATTAGACTTTAGTCGTGCTTTTGGAACCTAAATCTTAATTTCCTTTTCAATCTCTATAAGTCTGTATATATATTAGCTTATGTGGTCCCAAGTGGTTGGTCTCACATTTGCGTATCTTTAGGTGTGGTGAACATATCAAGATGTTCTACTATACTTTCATCCGTATTTTGTTGCAATAATTCGTTCGGTGAATTTACTAACTTACACCAAGACAAAAAAGTAGTGCAATAATTCTTTTGGTGAAATTTATATATATGGAATCCCTAGCTAGACAATAAAATATAGAGGGATTTTTCAGAAGCACCACCACTTGAAAAAAACTCCACAAAGTAATCACATTTTTTTTTCTAAATTTATACTTGTGCGACTCCACTACATTACTATATTACACATTCACTGACAAATCCACTGTCGTTTTGACAGTGGATCTACAGTGCTACAGTAACGGGCTCTCATTTTGGGCTAGCCCGATTTTGATTTTTTTTTTTAACTATTTTATTTTTGTTTTTTTTTAAATTTGTATGCACAAAGTAGGAGGGAAAAAAAATATTACAAAAGTTTCAATTTATTCAGATAAAAAAAATACACGCGGAAACATCTTCGATACCTAATAACTTTAAAATAATCGATATGGTCACAAACGTACAACCCATTATATTAAAAAAACCCATATAGCAAAAAAAAAACACTTTAAACAGAGGGTCCAACACATAATCATATAAAAAAAATTATTACTAAATACAAATTTGTCGACAAAACTAGCCAAAATTCGCATAACAACTGGCCCAAAAGTAAAATAAAAAAACTAGCCCAAAATACCTGAAATCTAGCCAAAGTAAAAAAAAAATACAAAACGGTCCCTCAACTTTTAACTATTTACGATTTTATTACACAAAAAAAAACCCCTTTAAATAATACAAAAATTTAAAAAAAAAACACGTCAAGTTTTTATTTGATTCACCTACTTAACTGTTTTTTTACATTCATCGGCCCAAAAAAAAAGATAACGAAACCGTCCCAACAAAAGTAAAATAATCAGATAAAAATAACACCCTCCCAAACGCAAAAAAAAATTCCCGAATCATACAAAAAAAGGAAATATCCGGGAAAAAATTAGCCAAAAAAAAAAACCCAAAAATAGCCTAAAATCTGGCCCAAAGTAAAAAAAAATACAAAACGGACCCTAACTATTTACGATTTTCTTACACAAAAATTCCCGTAAAAAAATTTACAAAACCGTCCCAAAAAAAGAAAATATTCGAGAAAAAATTAGCCCGTCCCAACGCAATTTTTTTCCCCGAATCATACAAAAAAAGAAAATATTAAAAATTAGCCACGCCATAACGCATCGCCCAAAAAAAACCCCAGAAATGTAATTATTCGGAAAAAAATTAGCCCCGCCGCAACGCGCGGGTTCTTTTGCTTGTTTTCTATAAGTGTCGTAAATATTTGTGTGCGAATGATATAACATTTTATGCGATCATGAAGTTTTTTGCGTGATTGTTTTGTCTTTTCTAAAAAAGACAAATTTCTCAAAAAATATAAATGTTTGAAGAAAAAAATTGTTTTTTGAGAAAATTGTCTTTTTAAAAAAAGACAAAAACGATCACACAAAAAACATCTATCTACCCCATGGACACTTGTCAAAAGTGTAATAAAGTCGCACGATCTATCACACACTACTAAATTTGGAAAACAAATGTAAAAGGCTGATTAAATCGCATAAAAATGTATTATACTTTAGGTCGATTCAAATTTAAGGTACTAATCTATTTTCTTCTCATTTTAAGGCATCAAACTTTTTTTTGACCAATTTAAGGTTTTTTGACTTTTTGAAAGCGATTATCAATCATAATTTTAGCCGAAATGAATTTTAAAAGCTCAGTTATAACAATAAATCATTTTGTTTAATCATTTCATCTGAAAAAATAGCCGATAACATTTTTCGAAAAGTCAAAAAAACCTTACATTGATCTAAAACATAAGTTCGATACCTTAAATTGAGAGGAAAAAAAGTTGAGTACCTTAAATTTAAATTGACCTAAAGTATAATACATTTTATGCGATTTGCCCTTTGAAATATGAATTTTTTTTGGCATACATTTGGCATTAGCTGTAACATCCGAGAATTTTTCGAATTCTGAATGACGATTGTAACCTTTGACTTTTCGGGTCTGACTTGACTTACAAGAACGACCATCTAAATCACGTTTTCACGACTTGGGCTCCAAAGCAATTCGATGTGAAACGACATTCCTGACAACTTTTCAGTTTTGCCCGAGACCTGAAAACGAGCCGAAAAGGGGTAAAACAACACCGCAAACATTTAACGAACAACATGCAACGCGGACACACAAAAATAATTAAATTTGTTTTGTTATTTAATTATCAGTATTTTATTTTAATACAATTATTAAATAAATATTCATCATTCTAATGAAAAGCTTGTGAATAAGCCGAATACGTCGGGTTTGAAATCCATGTTTTTATTCGACGAAGCGAAACCGGATCACAAAATGAATAACAAATATATTTATTTTATGTTAGAAAAATATTTATGAAATAATATCAAGCAAATACTCATTTTTATCAGAAAAATGATTTGGAAATCAATGGCGCAAGTTTCGTGCGTTGATTTATCCGTTAAGTCGTTCAAACGAGTCCCGAACCGCTTTTATCAAAAAGTATATAAAAATGTTACACTTTAAACCCCTCAACTATTATAACTTGTCACTTTAGTTATATATATATATATATATATATATATATAATATATATAATATATCATATATATAAACTTATACCATTATCTTCATTATCAACTCTATTAATACACACACACTAAAATAAACTCTCTCTCTCCCCATAAATTTCGGCCACCGCCAACCACCCCCACCCACCAGCGCCACCATTTTCTCCGGCCCCGCACGCCGGAATAATTTTCCGGCCATAATAAGATTTTCCGGCCAATACCAAAGAGAACTTCCTCATGACGGATCTACTCGATCCCCACATAACCACTCTCGTTCACGCGCCATCGGTCCACCAAACCACCTCCACCTACCACAGGCCATCCCCACCGCCCTGCTCCATACCACACCATCGCCATCGAACCCAGCTGCCATCAACACTCACACCACACCAACCAAAATCATCATCAACACCACCACCACATCCGCCACTAGGGTCGTGTGGGTGGGTTGTATATAACAGCCATGAGGGGTGGTACCACGGGAATTCGTTTTGACAGCCGCCACGACCCACAAGGGTGCGTGGGGTGTCGGGTCAAACCACCCGCCAAGGGTGCGTTTTGGTTATGCAAAATAGCCCAAGGGGGCGTTTGTCGTGGGTTCGCAGTCGGGTCGGGCCGGGTGGTGGTTTTTACAGCCGCAAGGGAGGGTGTATGTGTTTTTTTTTATGGTGAAACCCACCACTAGGGTGGTTGTTTATTCGCTGTGACAGAAAAACCCGCAGGGGGGTTTCGTTTGGTCGGGTCCTGCACAAAGGGGTTGTTAGCCAAGGGGTTTCGTGCGTTTGGGGTGGAGGTTATAAAGAGGGTGTTTGTTTGTTGAGGTTCTCCTCCACTTGGGGCGTGTTTGGCAGCCAGCGCCACCATGAGGATGGTGGGTTCGGTGGACAGCCACCAAGTATTGGTGTGTTTAGTCGTAGGACAACGATTAGGGTCCGCTTGGTGTTAATAGCAGCAAGCTAGGAGTGTCGGGTTGTGGGTTCACAGCCGTAGGGTGCTTATGATAACTGTCACAGCCGCGGGTGCGGTTGGTTTTGGTTGCTCGCTCGATAGGGCAGTTTGGCTTAACAGCACCATGCACATGAAGTGCGTTTTGGCTGCTGTACAATACCATAGGGTGCGTTGGCTTCCACACCCCAGCAAGTGCTGCTTGGGCTTGTACTTCCATCAAAGGGTGCGTTGTTTAATGAAAAGCAATGCACAAGGGATGCGTTTGGCGTAACAGCCCCCCCACAAGAGGCGTTTTAGGCTGTGTAAATATGCCAAGGGGTGTATTGGGTCGCGAGGCACAGCAAGGGTATTTTTGGTTTGGATAGGAAACACACAGGAGTGTGTTTGGGTTAGCGAAACAATAAAAAGGGTACGTTTGGTTCATGATAAACGGTGAATAAATACAACTTAAGGTTTAATAAACATGAAACTGGATATATATATTGGTGGTTTAAAATGGTTAAATAAATGTAATAATTATTATTATGTTCGGTTGATATAAATATATATGTTTATATATTTAAAACACGTGGGGGTTTGCAATATTGATTTCATTGATTAAGTGGGAAAAACGTTAGACTTTATAAATATGGAAAACGATTTATAAATGGAAATGTCATGGCGAAATTTATAGAAGTTTTATACTTAGTAATGTTTTACTAGAGTTTCTATTATTTCAGAAACCGATAAAAAGGGACTAAATTATATAATAAATTGTATTATACAGTAACCGGATAAACGAACGAAAACTATACTTTTACAATGAGACGAACTATTTTAGACACGACCCGTCGAAGAAACGAAAGATAATTTATAAAATATTATTTTATATTTTATAATGGTTACAAACTTTACAAACATGGTTTGTTGATTCATAACATTAAGACATGGGTATACTTTTATTCAAAGTCTTTTTAGTAGGGTCAAACTAACTGGTTTAAATAATTACCCACACTTATGATATAATACCTGCAAGGTATTATATACTTTTCATTAATATCTAGATTGACTGTCTTTGTTATATAATTCACGGTTGGAATTATATAAGGGTTATTTTTCATATGTAATATATAAAGAATATATATTACACACTTTGCATATACTTTAAATTTATTTATTTAACCAACCACCAAACCATTACAACATTAAATCTGAATCTTTATTCAACGTGACGTGTTGAGGTGACTATCCATCAGGAAACCCAAATTCATTATCCTAGGCTAGTGGGACTTAGCCGTTAAGAGTAGCTGCGACTTCTTGATCGAGCCGCTTCGTCTTCCGTTCGTATTGTGCATATTAGATGCCTATCTGTCAATCGTTCTTCATCATCGAGGTGAGTTTCATAGCCTCGCTTTTCAATCTTTTGAATGTTTTATAACCCGCGAGGGGGATACATGCTTGTCTACAAATTCTTATACTTGGTTATCTTATAACAACGTGATTGTTTTAAAGGATATTGTGAGTTTATAACTCCCCTGTTTTTACTCGTTTTACATATATTTGGGGTGAGAACATGCTTGTTTGCAAATGCATTTACATGATTGATTACAAATTGGTTTACATACTTATTTGCATAGCTCGCTATGGGATATATTATTTGACTTCATTTTTGGTCACAAATATATGCACTTTACTTTTGAAAGGATTACGGATTAGCTTAAGCGGATTGAACTGATGACAAAACGGTACTGCCCGGGTGTTCTTGGAGGGGACACCGGTAACGGGAGTACATATTTTCACTTTACTGCCCGGGTGTTCTTGGAGGGGACACCGGTAACGGGAGTACATATTTTCACTTTACTGCCCGGGTGTTCTTGGAGGGGACACCGGTAACGGGAGTACATATTTTCACTTTACTGCCCGGGTGTTTGGGGACATACAAGTCTACGTCACAGCGTCAAATGAACTTAAATCAACTTGGAGGGTGAGGCGAATGTTATGAAATAGATCTATCGGGTGTTGGACATGAACATCAAAAAAACATTTGCATCTAACATAAAAACCAGTTATATTTAACCTAGCTCTAACAAAGCTCGATCGAAGTAAAACCTTTTGGGTTTTGTTATACTACCGATTGAATGAGGCAAGTCAAACTTTTGCCTTTAGCTTTTTGCCAATCGTTAAGGTTTTGTAATTTTTTTTGTACATCGTGAGAAAGAATGAGGGAAAGCTAGGGGTGTTTATATATTGAAGTAACTTGGTCTCCAAGTTACAATCATGCACCTCCTCAAGTTGGCTAGAAACACACTTTCCTTCCTTTTCTTTTTCATTGGTTTGACATGCCTTATCCAAACACCTCATGGGTTTTGATTTTGTACTAACAAGTCCCTTACTTGTTAATAATCGTTTATAAATTAGTTATAACATCTAGCGGTATAATTAACTGCCGTTTAATTATTTCGTTATTTAATATAATTAATATAATTACTATGAATATATTAATTATATTAATAAAACGTTCACTCGGTGTGCCCTAATAGGCTCAAGTTCTAGCCGTATAAATACGGATTACGACTTGAGCATTCCGTGACATTCAATCATAATTGGGGTACCTTCGTGTTATTGAGTTCCTAATAGGCTCAAGTTCTAGCCGTATAAATACGGATTACGACTTGAGCATTCCCTGACATTCAATCATAGTTGGGGTACCTTTGTGTTATTGAGTTTGGTATATATGGCGAGATATTGGATTAAAGCATAAGGAAACTAAATATAAATGGAACGGACTTTTTACTAAACGGTTTACGATGTTCACTAAACGTTCAATTCGTTTACAACACTATGAATGAGTGTGAGGAGGTATCAATTACTAAAGTTATGGAATTTATATAAATTTATATAGATAGAGTACATCCAATTGTGTTGTCCCTAAATAACCGCCAATGGGAATCATGATTAGTAATAATAAGCTACAATGTAATATTAAGTACAATGCAATTAGATGCCAAGATCGCTTATGGAGTACTCTATCATCGCCCGAGTTGGCTCGACACTAGTCATAATTAAGGTTATAAATAGTGCGAGGCTTGGCGTGGTGGCATGACCAAGCATCACGCCTTATGAGCCATGACGAGTCATGACGTGTTTTAAGGCGTGACTTAAAACGGCACAAAATATGAACATATTTATAAATCTTTTTATTTATATCATATTTCAAATATATTGAGTTTACAAAAAGTGTCATACATAAGGAATAAAGTAAATAAACAATCTTTGTATATAATCTTTTTCATTTATATAAATAAAGCGATTTTTATTGAAAATTGAATTCAAAAAAGCTTTAATGCCTCATGTCTTATAGCGCTTTATTTTGTTTTTTCACTTATGATTTCACGTCACATCTTAAGCCTACGCCTTAATCTAGTGTGTAACGTGAAAGTCACGCCTCGCGCTTTTGGAAGGCCTTAACGGTCCTATAACGGGCCTTTTAGAACCCTGGTCATAACACCGTTAAGAAATTCCAAATCATAAGACTCAATGCCCTACAAAACAGATATAGTAAATTAGCAATGGCCACAAAATAAACCACAAAAAATTATCTATTCTATTGTTTACATTTTACAAATTCTCATACATAGTTATAAATTCAGACCAAAGGACTTGGGCTCAGAGCGCACGGTGTCATAGCGCCTCAACCGGCGTTATGCCCGCGTGGCAACGCCGTTGGTGGCGTTATGATACAGCCATGTGAAAGGTTGCAACAGCGTTGGCCTGCAAGTTACCACAGCAACGTGCGTTGAAACTACAAGGTGGGTGAAATATATCCGATCAAGATAAATGTTTTTGCTTGGCGTGCTCGGCTTGATCGTCTTCCGACTAGAAGCAACCTTGCTAGTAGAGGAGTTGTTTTAGACTCTTCTTTATGTCCGTTATGTGGATCGGTTCCTGAGGATATTCAGCATCTCTTGTTCCGGTGTGATACGGCTCTGCTTATTTTTCGTAGGATTTGTCGATGGTGGGATCTGGATTGGCATGATTTATTGTCTTTTTCAGATTGGAGTGTCTGGTTCTCTTCTATTCGGTTACCATCTAGGATCAAGCTTATTTTGGAAGGTGTGTTTTATGTTGCTTGGTGGCATCTCTGGGTGTTTAGAAACCAATCTATTTTTGCAGTGTCTCCTCCGAGACGTTCGGTGCTCTTTGAAGACATTGTTTCGCGTTCTTTTACTTGGTGTTCTAGTAGATGTAATAGTTCTTTTTCTTGGGAGAGTTGGTTAAAAAACCCTAATTTGATTTCCTTGTAATGTTCTTTCTAGCTTCTTGCTAGCTTGTTTATAAAAGTTGCTGTTAAAAAAAACGTGCGTTGAAACGCACCATTTCCATTTATTTTTTCTTTTTCTTTTTTTTTGGGATTTAAATGTATGTTTGTGTGAGTTTTTACAGCATATGTGTGTTTTTCGTGGGTGTTTTTATGTCTTTTTTGGAGGTTTCGTGAGGTAGAAGAAGATGAAAGGGGAAGAAATAAAGTTGCAGCTTTTGGTTTGGATTGTTCCTTTATTTACACTTTTGGTCCTTGTGGTTTTCTTATAATTTTGTAACTTTTTTTGTAAAAGTAAATAATTTGTAACTTTTAAAAAGTAAAAAGAAAAAAATATTATAATTTTGTAACTTTAAAAAAAATGTTATTTTGTATTTTAATTTGATAATTGAAAATAATTTGTTTAACTATATGGAAAAGAAAAAAAAAGGTGGGTCTCAAAAAGGTGGTGTTATGGGGTGTTATGATTAGAGGGGTATTTTGGTGTGTTGGTGTTGAAATGTTAAAGCTGATGTGGTGCTAAGGTGACATCACTTTTTCGGTGTTGAAATGTTATGATACCTAACACTCTCATGTAATACACAACTTTGAGATTACGAGCCAACTAAAGGTGTGTTTGGTTTGTTTTTAAACAATCACTATCGGTATAGATTTGATAGTGTAATGGAATAAGAATAGGTATGACCATTTCATAAACATTGTTTGGTTTATGATTTTCTATCTACTGTTTCTAAATATATCTATCTATATTACATAGAGCAAACATTTGACCACTGTTCATCTACAGTGGTCAAGTGTTTGACTTGGGCCTTGGGCTTTGCTAAAAAAAATAGAGTGAAAATAAATTTTATCCCACATTAGTTGCATTAGAAAGGGTTAATATATACGGAGGTTACTAAAGTATACAAAAATGTTCGTCTAAGTAACTAGAGTTTCATTTTGTTCAGTTGGGTTACTAAACTTATAAGAAACATACCTCACTATAATTTCAGTGTTATTCGAGTAACCTGAATACATATTTTTTGATAAGTTAAGTAACATAAATGTCGCGTTTTTACAAGTTAAGTGATGTTTACGTATATTTTCATAACTTTAGTAACCTCAAAGTCATGTTTGAAACTTGTAGTTGTAGGGAAACATGTACACTTTTATTAAAATAAAATCAGATTACAATTAATAATAATTAACAGAAATTAAACAACAGAAAATAAAACAGACAGAATTGGATAGAAGCAGAAGACAGACACTATGAACGATAAATAAGAAAACAGTAAAAGGTCGTGGAACGAGGCACGTGTTGGACACGCTTCCCTTAAAACAGATTCGCCGTCTGTTTCCCAGGGTACAACGTTCAAAGCTGTTGTACAGCCGGACCTGACATACTTGCCTGAAATATCACGGAAAACAGAGTGCTTCTGATCGAAAAGACTGCTGGAAAACTTGTTAATGGAGCTTTTCTCTCTTGTGTGTTTTTCTTGTTGTGTCTTGGAATGGTTGAGATTGCCATCTATTTATACACATTCATATGCATATGGTGTAATGGTGCAATCAATGTCAATTAATGCCTTAATAATGATTCATTAATTTTCTGTTATAAACCTTTGAGTCAAATAATAACCGCCAATTAAATTGTCAATTAATGACCCATTAATTTACAGTTATAAACATTTGAGTCAAATAATAACCGCCAATTAAATTGTCAATTAATGACCCATTAATTTACAGTTATAAACATTTGAGTCAAATAATAACCGCCAATTAAATTGTCAATTAATGACCTATTAATTTACAGTTATAAACCTTTGAAACAAATAATAACAGCCAATTCAATTGTCAGTTTCCAAACAAAACTCATAACTGACATTTAATCATTTTTCCTCCATTCCAAATACCTTCTTTGAGACTCGATATCTCATTCACACTAACTCTATTTTGGACATATACTGGCTCGACCTGGCTTACATTTAATAATTATATTTACTAATAATTATTTAAGTCCAAATTTAGTGAAAACATATTTTTCACTAAATTTTTTCCAACAGTAGTAGCTCAAGTGAACAAATTGAAACTCTAATTACTTAGGCGAACATTTTTGTAAACTTTAGTAACCTCCGTATATATTAACCCATTAGAAAATATCACATTCACAACTCTTCGTCATCTTCAACTTAGAAAAATGTGAGGAGCATGAAAGTCAAAACCAAATAACAGATGTAAGAAAAAAGATCAACCAACACACATATGATGATCAGTAGAAAACCATGGAGAAGTAAAAGGAGATGACTTATTATGGTGGAAACAAAATTCAAAATAGCCACATGTATGAGGAATGAAATTAGAAAGGTGTCTCCACCCACTACTATGAGTACATGGGTATCCTTTGATAGTTTGATTCCTCATCATAGTAATCAAACATTTGCAATGACTATCATTGTCATTCATTAATTCCGATAGTCGCATACCAAACACGCCCTAAGGCTGGATGGAGTGGTGGTGGTAAACCCACCTGACACGTCAGCGCCACGTCAGCTTTCTCTCTCCAAATAAAACTCACCTTACAACTCACCTTTCAACCGTAATAAGAACTCACCTTACCACACTCACTTTATATAAAATATATTCCACTATATACCCATATACACTCACAATTAATTAAAATCCAATATATATAAAGAGAGGGGACCCACCATTTATCAAACTCACATATGTGAGTTTCTCACCGAAGTGTGACAAAAAAATGGGTGAAACTCATCATGATAGTGGAAGTCACCTAGGTGAGTTTTGGGGGTGGGATGACACTCACGCGTGACTTCATAAGTCACCTAGGTGAGTTTTGTCAAACTCGCCTCCACTCCAGCCTAAAGATATTTCGTGGATAAAGAGTAATAATTATTCTTTGTTGCTAAACAATGACTCACCGGTTATTCTTGTAAATCTACACATTTTTTTATACGACACTCAATTCCCTCAAATAATTACACATTTGAATTTTTATTTATTTAATTTATTTTTTAAAAGGGAAAAAAGTAAATATTATGTGTAAGAGCATCCACAAAAGTCTTCAATGACTTAAGCATTTATAGCAATTAATGCTAAAGTTGTTTTGTTTTGCTAAATTTATTACAACATTTGTAAATGAAAAACTAGATAACCCTGTTCTTGTCCCAAGAGTGTTTAATAAACCTTTAGGGTAAAAACCTGAATCGATATCTATACCAAATAAGACTAGTGACCATATTTTATGGAGTACTCACCATTGAGATCGGGCCTAGACATTCAATTTTCTACATGATATTGATGATAGATATTACGAATCAGAGGTGACATTACTATATATTAGAGACAATTCTTTAATGAGATTCATCGCCGATGTATACTCCCAGCATTGTTACCTACATAGTCCTCCTTACTAGTTCCACCACTTTCTGATCCTAATCAGATTTGCTTAAGGGAAATGGAAAGATTTGATCCTTTCTTCTCCTTGACACAATCGGGTGGGAAGACGAGGGTGATGGGGACACCTTCATTTGGTTCATTCCTATCATATAGCCATCACCCCGTCCTGGCTGAAACTTCCCCACGAGGTGATGAATTGCTATTACCAATCCTCACCTCACCATCGGGTGATGAAATTTGACCATGGACCTAAAATGAAATAACACTAGAGTCAAGCTAGAGACTCGAACAAAAACAAACGCTTCTCAGGAGGCAACCCGTGTTCTCTTTCTCTTTCTATTTTCTTAGTAGTATAAATATTATAATTATCATAGTTAGTTGTATTAAATATTATGTGGGGAGTGCTTCTTACCTTGTTGTGTTTTGTGGGTGCTCATCTTGCATGCAGGATTTCCCTCAATCGTGAAGACCTTCGTGCTGTTTCAATCCTCTAATCTCTCGGACTCTCCGATCTCTTTCTCATAATATTAATGGAACTTCCTTAATGCCTAGAATCATATATATATATATAGATATATAAATTATAAATATATATAATATTATATATATATATATATATATAAATATTATATATAAAATATATAAAATATTATATAGTATATATTATATATATATATATTGTTTCTCTTTTCACACTTGGAATTTTAAGCATTTGCCTTTTTCGTTCTTACATGTGGGGGTGGCACCCGACACTTTTGAACATTGAGGCCAATGTTCAATTCTAAGTGTGGGGGGATTTCTATTGAAATTGATCATACTTGTGCCCCACACAACCCCATTTTGACCAAAATTTTAATATTTTATTGTTTTATTTTAGTGAAAAAAATATCTCTTAGTTATAATTAGATATGTGAATAAGTAGGCCCATAGAACTAAAGATATTTTGACTTGACCGAGTATTTTACTCTAGCTTTCCCCTTAGCTTTCGAGACTAAGCGTTTGCTAAACTTTAAAATTTTGCAAAGAACAAAAAATGATAGAGTTGAATATAATTACGATGCTAAGAAGCGTGGAGTGATGGATCTCTTTAGAGCCTCAAGAGGTTAATTGTGCTTTTGTGCTCCCATCAGCTGAAAAACTAAAAAAAATATTAATTTTCAATAATAAAGTTGATTTAGTTTTTTTGCAATTTTCCTTAGTTTTGATCCCTTCGTAGATATTCTTTTCTGGTGAAAGTAAGGTTACACATCAAAGTTTTGTCAGTGTTTGGGGAAAATAGGCTACCGATTCTGACGGCTCGCTCTCAGTTGTCTAGGTAGTTATAAAGACACAAACTTAAAATTTGGCTATATAAATTTATAATATATATATATAAATATATATCATATATATATGAAATATATATTATAATAATATTAATAATTAATAATAATAATAATACCATATCAGATTATTGGGGTCTTGTCGTTAGTGACTGCCCGATGTCTCTGTCCTTCATATTAAGGCAAAGGAATCCGAGACGTGATAAAGTTTACTGGCTCTGTCGGTTAGGGACGCCCGCTGTGTCAGTCTTCAAAAAGGTCGAGGAATACCCAAAGTCGAAATAAGACTACTAGCTCTGTCGGTTAGGATGCCCGATGTGTCAGTTATTTAAAGGACCAAGGGCTAATAATGTTGCAATAATGATAATAATAAAGCCAAATTTCGACTCCGGGGTTATCTAAATAAAGCCCCCGTCTCTGGTACTCGTAGTTGAGTTTGTTTCGATGAAATCAAAAGGAATAACCCCCTAAATCAATTCCAACAGAACCTAATGTGGACTTTATTCTCAGCATATCGTCTCTTTAGGAAATGATTTCAAACTAATTGTGGTTTACACTGGTCACATTTATGATAATACGGCCTTAATATATTCAAATAAGTGATCTCGTTTCACATTATATTTTCTAAATAAATTCCTTAGAGGAAATTAGAAATAAGAGAGCAAAAAGTAGCTGCACTTACACAATTAGCATTTATGAGTAGTGTTAGCATCTAATTTTATATTTAACTATGATTTCATTTTAAGCTTGGTTTGAGGATTGTGAAAATTCAGGATGACGAACTCCCGTTCTTAAAGTCTTTTAAATAAATTTTATCTTAGTTTTTATCTATTGCTAAATAAGAGGTTAAAACGGGGGCGCTTTAGAAACAAATGATTTTAAACCTTCTTGATGCACCTTTTCTGTTCTTGTTTGATGTAAGGGGTTTTAAGTTAATGAGGTTAAATTATTTCTTTTCGGATGTGTATTATAAACATTGCGTGTGGGACCAGCAATGGCTAAGTGTGGAAGAATTTGATGTGTGCTAAAACACACATCAATTTTAGCCCAGGAAAACACTATAAAACAGACTAAAAAATATGAAATATGCTTAATATTATTGCAAATATGTTTAGTTTGTGTTTTTATGTCTTGCATGTACTAAGGATTGAAAACAAAGCAAAAACGGGAATTCTCGGTTCGATTCGATCAAGTTTACTAATTATTCGAGATCAAGACGAAGTCATAAAAATCCCCCAAGCATTCCATTGGAAAGAGCACGGAAATTCGAGTCCGACGGTGCTTTCATCTCTTATTGGGCCGGCCCGACACCATTTATATGGGTCGGACCGACCCATATTTATTAAAGACCAAGTGACACTACTTACTTAAAAGCCCTACACCTAATCAGCCAGGAATTGAAAGTGTTCAAACGCAGGCCCAAGACTTGTACTTCCTTTCTTTGGCCCAATTCAGAATGGTGATACCAAGCCAAGTCCAAGCTGAAACCCCACTTTATATGGCTGCTTAAGGAAGACGCAAGTGATAGAAAAGGGGGATCAGGCTTATATTTATAGATATCTTATCTTCATATTTTTTTCCTGTCTTTTTTATTTTTTTTCGTCGAGTAGATTAGTAGTAGGATAAAAGTAGCAGAGAGCTGACATTCACCCTCTGGGGTGTCGGTCACCAGATGCAACGCAAGATTCAAATTAACTAATTTTCCTATCTAGTTGTTAATGTAATAAATTATTAAAGTTTTTTTAATTAGTTTATTAACCTTTCATTTTGTTTTGGCTTAGTACGAATGGGAATGAAACAAATAGTTTCATCAGATGCTTTTATTTAGCTTTTAGATTTTTTTTATTGTTTCAGTTCTATATTGATGATGTTTAAAAAGTTTGAAGTTTCAACGTTACTTTCGTAATCCTTTTTCATTACTAAACTTTAGGTAATCATTTATATATATTTTTTTAAAAGTATAAAAATATATAGTGGTTATAAAAGTAATTGTTGGAGATCAAGAGATGATTAAATACGAGTACGGAAGCGAGCAAGATGGTTTATGGGCAATGATCTTGGAGATTAGTATACTTGGCAAATAGCCATTTTATTGTATCCTCTCGCTTGTTAACTCAAATTTACGTGACTTCTATCCATTTCATCTCTTTATTTTTTTTACTTATTCTTATGCTTAATTTGCATGCTTTGTTTTATTATTATTATTGTCGCTTTATTTGTAGTTATGATCATTAGCGAGTAGATTTGTATATGCTTGTTAAGTGAGTAGCGATTAGTGAATTAAGTGTGGATTAAAAAGAGATTTGTCGATTAATAATTTTCGGATTATTTAGATTTCTTATTTGATTATTTCGAAGGGCAAAATCCGAAGAAATAATCAAACATCAAATCTAGTAATTAATACCTTTATAAGATATTGTTTTCAATAACAACAAATGTTGTGAGAAAATGATACGGGTATTAATTCATCAACATTGAATTGAGTAATTTGTACCAAAATAAAGGATCGTTTTCAATAACAACCAACGTTGTGAGAAAACAGTTTTTTTAAACGGTACTAATTATTTATTTTCTCTTTCTTCACACTTAATGATCTCTTCGCCTCGCTTGACAAGCATATCTATTTTATATATTTTAGATTTATTTGCTTAGTTTTATTATAGTTTATTACAGTATTAGTATAAAAATCAAAACCAAACAAAAGATAATCAAGCATCAAACGACAAGCATTTACGTAAATCTCAAATTCAATTCTCATTGGGATATGACTCCGGAAGATTTAATTATTACTTTTCCTAAAGTGATTCTTATTTCTAACGGGTTACTTAATATTATATACATACGGCTAGTACGTATTTATACGATATCAAGCTTCGTAGCCGAACCACTATAAATCATTGTGTCATCGGTTTGATCTTTCTTATCTTTACTTGTTCAAACTTTGTAGATTACTTATTTACTTATTGCATCGCTATCATATACACTTGTGTATATCTCTTGATTTCACATAAGTCGAGAATCTAAGTTTTATTTTAAAACGGTAAAAACTATTTAACCCCCCCCCCCTTCTAGTTTCCACAATTGGTATCAGAAGCCAAGGTCACCCAAGATCTTTAACGTATATTGTACATAAAGCTTTATAGATCTATGTTACGAATTAAAGTATCTGGAAGGGCAATCTATGCAAAGACCACACTCTTTTTGAAAGTGATCATATTTATAAATGGAAAATAAATTGAGACGTATGTGAAAGCAAAAGATTTAGATCTTTGGCATATTATCTTGAATGGTGATTTTCCACCGGTTGCCAGAAACAAAGAAACCCAAATTTTAGAAATAGTTCCTTTTGAACAACAAGATGATGATCTTAAAAAGAAACAAGCTTAAAAATTTTGAAGCTAAATTGGTTCTTATAATGCTTTACTAAAAAGGAAATACGAAAGCATTTTTTATGTGTAAACGGCTAAGATATGTGGCAATCATTGTTAATCGCACATCAAGGTATAGCCAAGTAAAAGATAATAAATTATCTTTTTGTTCAACAGATATGAACAATTTTACTATCCTTGAAATAATCTATTAATAGCGGTTTTGCTAGATTTAACACTATTATTACTAGTCTTAAAGCTCTTGATGAAGGTTTCTCGAGCAAGAACTATGTTAGGAAGTTTCTTAGGGCTCTACATCCTAAATGGAGAGCAAAGGTCATGGCGATTGAAGAATCAAAAGAATTGTCAATCAGCTAGCCTCTAGACGAAGCTTATCGGCAATCTAATAGTACCTGAAGTTTGTCATGGAAAAGATCTGAAACTATAAGGCAAAAGGAAGAGTTAATTCTATTGCCATGAAAGCTAAGAAATACATCTAATTAATGATATACTATCGACATCCATAAGTGATGACGAAGAATATGCTATGGCCGTAAGGAACTTTAAAAAGTTCTTTAGAAGAAAGGGTAAAATTGTTAGGCAACCAAGAGAAGAAAAGAAGTCATTCTGACAAAGGGATGAGAAAAAAGGAAAGAGTGACTGGAAATGCTTTAGATGCGGTGATCCAAATCATCTCATTGGCGATTGTCCAAAACCACCTAGCAACAAAGATCAAAAGGCCTTTATTGGAGGTTCTTGGAGCGATAGCGAAAATGACGCCGAAGACAAAACTAACGATGAAACTTGTCTTATGGCTCAATCGTCAAATGAGGTAACTCTTAACTCTTCTTATTATAGTGATAACGCGTCTTCTCTTGATAATGATAATATGCAAATAGAATACGATAACTTGTGTGAAATTAGCCTAAAAATCATTAACAAAAATAAAACTTTGAAACTAAAAGAGATCTTTTAGAAAAGGAAGTTTTAGAGTTAAATGGGAAAATTAAGAAACTTGAGAGAAGTAAAGAAATTGATATTGCGTGTAAGTTATGTCAAGAACTTAAATTGGAAAATGCTAGACTTAAGAAAACTCAAGTTAAGTTTGTAAAATTTGATAAAAGCATTCACTAAGAGAAAAGTTAAATAATAAAAAGTCATCTAGTTGTAAAATAGGTCTAGGATTTGATAGTAGTAAAGCGTCAACAAGCGGAACCAAACCCATAAGTTTTGTTGGGCCGTCTGCTAAAAACGCAACGGACGGATCCACCATACCTGGATCCGTGAGTCGCACAGTTGCTGAAAATGTGACAGAACACGTTTTTAGTCCACCCATGTCTTCGAGATCGGATTTTTTCATTACTAGGAAGAAACTAATACATAATAGAATTGATGAGTCAAAGAAACCGTCTTTAAAACCATCACTTAAAAGCGGTTTAGGTTATGTCAAAATCGAGTCTAGGTCAAAAACACCTCCGCCTAGAAGAAAGATCTTTTCTCAACCAAGATACAACACACCTCAACCTAGAAGAAACTCTAGAGGACCAATTCACCAAAACCTTTATCCTATGAATTAGAACAACCATCAAAGTCAAGGGTTTGTACATATGGGAAATTGCATCCCATTTCAATATCCCAATCAATGGCAACAAATGCAAGGGATGTACAACACTAACATTTTCAGACCCATGAGATATTAGGGACCAAACGCTTGAATTTATTTTTGTTGAAATAGGTATGCTTGAGAACATGCTTGGAACCGGATGAATGGATCAAAGATAGTGGTTCCTCCAAACATATGACCGGTAACAAAAGCTTATTCTCTACCTATAAAGCATACGACGAAGGTAATGTTATCTTTGGAAGTAACTTAAAAGGAAAGATCATTGGGAAAGGTACGATCTCAAATAACTCTCTTACTAATGTAGAACACGTGGACAACTTAGCGTTTAACTTACTTAGTGTCGGTCAAATTTGTGACAATAAGTGTAGAGTCTTATTCACGGAAGAAGGTAGTGAAATAATTAAAGATGGTAAAATCATAGGAAACGGAATTAGGAAAAATGGTTTATACGTAATGAAATTAGGAAATAAGTCTCAAGACAAACTATGTCTCCGCCATGAGCAGTCCAAGATAACTCCTACTTATGGCATAGAAGACTTGGTCACGCCAATATGCGTTTAATTCAATCTTTGTCATCTAAAGAATTAGTTAGAAACTTACCTAAGCTAAAATATGATAAACATTTTTGTGATGCTTGCAAAATAGGGAAGCAAGCTCATGCAAGTCATAAAGCTAAAAATATGGTTTCCACTAAAAGATGTTTAGAATTATTACATATGGACTTATTTGGTCCATCGGCAATTAAAAGCTATGGAGGTAATTTATACACCTTAGTAATAGTAGATGATTATTCTAGGTATACATGGACTAGATTTCTAAAAACTAAAAATGAAGCTTTTGAGAAATTTGAAATATTAAGTAGGAAAATTCAAAACCAACTAGGTAGTTCTATAATAGCTATTAGAACGGATCATGGTCGGGAATTTGATAATGAAGTACAATTCGGAGCTTATTGTGATGCACAAGGCATTACTCATAACTTCTCGGCTCCACGTACTCCACAATCAAATGGGATAGTAGAAAGAAAGAATAGGACCTTACAAGAGATGTCTAGGACTATGGTTAATGAACAATCTGTTCCACAAAAGTTTTGGTGTAATGCCGTTGATACGTCAACTTATATACTAAATAGAATATTAATTCGACCAATACTAGGAAAAACCCCTTATGAAATATTTAGAGGTAGGAAACCTTCTTTAGAATATTTTAAAGTATTTGGAAGCAAGTGCTTCATTTTGAATACTAAAGACTATCTAACCAAGTTTGACCCAAAGTCATACAAAGGTGTTTTTCTAGGGTATTCACAAAATAGTAAAGCTTATGTAGTATTATATAAACATACAATGAAAGTCGAAGAATCACTTAACGTTACATTCGATGAAAGTCCTCTTCCTACCAAATTATCACCATTGGTTGATGATGATGTTGGTGAAGAAAAAGCCATTAGAAAGAATACCAAAATAGTAAATACTAATAATAAAGATGATGAGTTAATAGAAGTTGACGAAATCATTAACATTAAAGAGTCTAAGAATCATACACTAAATCAAGTCATAGGAAATCTTAATCAAAGAACCTTAAGATCTCAAGCCCAAAATCATAGTAATTTCTTTTGTTTTATATCTACAATAGAACCTAAAAATGTCAATGAAGCATTAAAAGATGAAAGTTGGGTTGTAGCTATGCAAGAAGAACTAAATCAATTTGTAGCTAATGA
This sequence comes from Tanacetum coccineum, assembly GCA_026074375.1. Classification (NCBI taxonomy): domain Eukaryota; kingdom Viridiplantae; phylum Streptophyta; class Magnoliopsida; order Asterales; family Asteraceae; genus Tanacetum; species Tanacetum coccineum. Next base: position 35,391 of record BQNB010055377.1, read on the forward strand.
TGTTTGGGAATTAGTCCCTTTACCTATAAGTTAATCCGTCATAGGAACAAAATGGGTCTTTAGAAATAAATTAGATGAAAATGGTATAGTATCTAGAAATAAGGCTAGATTAGTAGCACAAGGATATAATCAACAAGAAGGTATAGATTATGATGAAACATATGCTTCGGTAGCTAGATTAGAGTCGATTAGAATACTTCTTGCTATTGCTTATGCAAATGATTTTAAATTATATCAAATGGATGTAAAAAGTGCTTTTCTAAATGGTTTTATAAACGAAGAGGTTTATGTTGCTCAACCTCCGGGGTTCATTGATTTTCAAAAACCAAACTATGTTTATAAACTTAAGAAGGCTTTATATGGTCTTAAGCAAGCTCCTAAAGCTTGGTATGATAGACTAAAAGCATTTTTGATAAAACACGAGTATTCAATGGGAATGGTCGATAACACACTTTTTACTAAGAAATCAAAGTCACATCTTATCATTGTTCAAATATATGTCGACGACATTATATTTGGTTCCACGAGTCAAAACTTGTGTGATGATTTTGCGAAAATCATGCACGACGAGTTTGAGATGAGTATGATGGGCGAGTTGAACTTCTTCTTGGGTCTTCAAATCAAACAAATGGAAGATGGAATATTTTTCAATCAATCCAAGTACATCAAGGAGATGTTAAAGAAGTTCGGGTTGGAAGATTCCAAACCAACCAAGACGCCAATGTCAACGGAGATCAAGCTATCTAAGGACGATGAAGCCGACTCCGTGGATAGCTCTAAATATCGAGGTATGATTGGTAGTTTACTTTATTTAACTGCAAGTAGGCCCGATATTATGTTTAGTGTTTGCTTATGTGCTCGTTTCCAAGAAAATCCTAAGACTACCCATTTAGAAGCCGTTAAGCGTATATTTAGGTATATTAGAGGAACTAGTCACTTAGGATTATGGTATCCGAAAGGAACCAGAATAGAAACTGTAGTTTATGCCGACTCCGACCACGCGGGCGATTATGTTGATCGCAAAAGCACTAGTGGCGTTTGTACGTTCATGGGATGTTGTTTAACATCTTGGTTCGCTAAGAAACAAACGGCCCTTGCTATCTCCACGACCGAAGCCGAATACGTCTCCGCCGAAAAGGCATGTCAACAAGCACTATGGATGAAACAAGCTCTCATCGACTATGGCATACGCCTCGACGAGGTTTTGATTATGTGCGACAACAAAGGCGCCATCGACTTAAGTAAAAACCCCGTACAACACTCTAGAACTAAACATATAGAAATTCGTCACCACTTTCTACGTGATAACGTCCAAAAGGGCAATATCTCTATCGAGAAAGTTGCATCCGAAGATAATATAGCCGATATATTTACTAAGCCTTTAAAACGTGAAGTATTTAATTATTTAAGATTAGGATTAGGAATGATGGAACTTATCATGGATAGTGATTCTCCATCATCTCAAAAATAATTGTAAACGGAAATTTAATGTAGTAATTAATCATTATTCAAAAGATGTTAATTCTCACTACAAGTTCCAATTACAAAACTTCCGATCGTGAACATAATCGAGATTAGAATTTTACTAGATAAAGAAAATATCAATAACATGACCATAGATATTTTCAAAGTCTACATGTATGGTCAATACATGAAATTACGAAATCGATTGAAAAAGACAAAAAGGACAATCATCGAATTGCAACTCACACTTGTGTTGACGATGTTTTGTTGAGTCTAAATGTTCATAAATGATTGTGTTATTAGTAATGGTCAAAACTTATGCTAAAAGATAACACACTCCTAGTAGGATCGACTACGTTGAAATTCCATCAGGAAATTCACGACAAGTTGCACGGTTCACTCAAAACTTGGACGTCGACTCTGAAAATTATATCACATACTCCTAATAGTAAGTATAACACACTCCAATTGCTAAAAACACAACACCATATCTCAATTTGCTCAAAAACCAACCCTGTCCGTATTTTTGGAGACTTGCAGACCACAGATTCACCATATGGAGATCCGTGCGTTATTTAGGTGGATCTGTGAGTCACAGATCGCGGGTAAATAACTGGTTTTAAATAAATTGGGACCACAACTATTATTATACAAACTTACCCACGAACTCAAACACCAAAACCCTTAAACAAACATAACTCAAATCGGCAATTGGAGCAATTAATCTACAAGATCATCAACAAATCATCAATCTATAACAACTATTGTAAGTGATTTCATCTTATTTTCTATTTAATTTCATATCTAGGGTTTCGATTTTAATTAAATCACATAATTTGGGGCTTTTATTTTTTCTTGTTATTTTTGTGCAATTAGAACTAAGATATAACAGTGTATAACTACTATAATACTCAAAAAGCAAAATTGAATCGATTCGCCAAAAATCAATTTTTGACAAAAACCCCAAGTTATGATTTTCACTTCTAGGAACTTTTCAAAACAAGGGTTGTTTAACTACATTATTAATACAACGCAAAAACATTTTTCTTCATGCATTAGGTCTCATGAATGTATATACGAGATGCTTAAATCATAGGCATTTTTTGTTTCATTCATCCAGAGCAATATCAAACATAGGTTGTGCACTAAGGTTTGCTTACTACTAGTATTAATACTATTTTTCTCTTGTTGTTTGAGTCAAGCAAATTGCACACCCACATCAAGTCCATATAGACACACTTACATTGAATTTTTCACTTATCGAGTCACAATTATAATTTCTCATTGAAATCACTATATATCATGTAGGTACCAAAATGCCAAGCGAATACCAACAAGACTACAAGAAAACCCGTGCAAATGCTCCAAAAATCTACAATGATCCCAACATGTCCGATACACTTAGGGATATTTATAGGACTTTAGAAAGTAGATATGTTCATGAAGGGAGAACCATTGACCCATCTTTCTATAATGACCTTAGTGATGACTCAGTAGCCAAGTTTACCATCATAGGTTTTGATTGCTTGCTATCCCTAAATGAGCAAATTTGTCCTAGGTTTATCTTTGATTTTTACAAAACTCTTAAGCTAGAAAGAGACTCCAACAACCATTTCTCAATCCAATTTGTTATCAATAATCATCATTTCAACCTCTCCTTTGCTCAATTTTCTGAGTTTACCCATCTCCCTAATTAAGGCATTTGTATCTACTTCGATGCATGAGGTCTTGATGAACTTGAGAAAACCCTAGAGAAAATTGAACCTTACAACTCACGTCTTCCTGCTCTTGATGATATATGAAACCTAATCCATAGAAGAACCGTTCATGAAAAGATAGACAAAGAGGGAAACACCATTTACAAGTTTCCAAACCAAATCGAAACAAATGAGCTCTTTGATCATCTTAGGCCTTGTAAACTAGTCATTAGGGAAAACGTCTATTCCGTCATAGGAAATAGAGACCACACTCAAGCAGTTATTGCTTTGATGTTTTATTACCTACGAAATAGACAACCCTTAAACCTTGCCTACTTCATCATTAGGAGGATGTACTTCTTTAGGGATAGACGAGACAAAGTTCTACCATGGCATGATATTGATTTGTCTTTTTAAGAACCTTAAAGCAAACATGGCACAAGGCTCATTTGATGAACGTTATAAACTTTTCCCTAGGAAAATGTCCTCACTTAAGGGAAAACAATCTAAAAGACCTCCACCTAAAAGAACTAGGAATGTAGAAAAGTCTAAACGTACCCAATTATCCACCTTATCTTCATCCGAA
>BQNB010055378.1:0-39137 GCA_026074375.1 Tanacetum coccineum
TTGATCCATGGTTGAAATTCAAAATAGCACATACACCTTAAAGATGTAAATTGTCGGGAGTGAAAAGTTTACAAAATTGGTAAAGATGGGGATTTTCAAAACTTATGAGTCTTTAACTTCCTCGATGAACACTTAGCTACTTTTCGAAGTTATTAGTCGAGGGTGTTCGAGATCCTTAGTTTTCCAAATGCTTACTTCATAGCATCGCGTGAGGACACGGCAATACCTTAGTATGGGGGATTTTGGTATGTGTTTAATTACACATACCTTTTACCTTTAAAAACGAGCTAAAATAACCAAAAACGCACATAAAATGCCATAAATATGCCTGTTTTTGTGTTTATACTGTGCAGGTACCGGATATTCACTAAAGGACAGAAACAAAGCTAAACCAAACAAAACCGAGCACGGATTTGGAAAGAGCGTGAAAAACTGAGGTCAAGGGTTCAAAAGGATTGAAAACGGAGCTAAAACGAAAATTCCCGGATCGACTCGCCGACGTTTGTGCAATTAATGAAGTCAAGACGAAGTCAAAGTCAACCCCGGGATATGGCATTGGAAAGGGCATCTAAAACCGAACCCGAAAGCCTAATTATTAAAAGTGGGCCCACCCGTACCCACCTAGTGGGCCCGGATCAGCCCACTTTATATTAATAAAACCTTAAAAAGCCCATAATCTTTTTTTTATATAACTCCAGGGACTAATCTTGCCAACACCAGAAAATTGTACCACCAAAGGACTTCCTTTGCAATATCCTTACACACATTCAAGGACCAAAACTGCCAACATCCCAAAGTTATATTAAACCACATGGACTTTTGTTGCAATCATAAATAACAAACTGGAGGGCTTGTTCTGCCACTCCCACAAACCTGTTACCCCCACAAGGATTAAAATTGCAAAGACAAGAATATACCTCAGGGGCCATTCATGGACAAACCCAAACCTTCATTCATAAACCCAAAGTTAAACCTGTTACAACACTGTACATCTTTTCAACACTTTTTCCCGCCCAATTCAACCCATCACCATCCCCTCCTCGTTTACTGTTCCCATAACAACAAAAATGTCACCACCACAAGCCCCACCTCCTAGAAGTCAAAGTGACAGCCTGGCAATCCTCAAATACCCCATTGGCCCAACAAAAACGACAAAGAGGTGAATGGTTGTGATGTTAGGACTTGGGCAGCAAGCTGAAATCAATGGCCAGGATTGAGCTTGGCTTTTCTCCTCACCAAAGAAACACAACAAACACAAGAAGGGTGAAGACATTCAGATATAAAAGAAGAAGACGGATGAACAGTAGAAAAAACTAGGTGTAGGAAGTAGATTTAGTTCTTATGTTAAAAATGTCTTTTTAATACTGTCCTTTTAATTTCAGCCTTGTAATCTTTTAAATGTTTAATGAATTTTTAAGTTTAATATAAAAAAAATTGTTTTGGTTACTATTCATCAGCTTATTGTTGATCTTTATGTATTTTTAAAAGCTTTGTACTCTTTTTATATCCAAGTTCAAGGTTTCTTTTAAACATTCCTGTGTATGAAGAAAAAGTCACTGTCCATTGTGGATTAAGCTGTTAAGGCTTATTGGGTAACAAGCCAAGCATTGGAAGGGTTTATTGGGTTCAATAAGCTACCAAGAAGCTTAATAAAGCTTCTTACAACTTACACTAAAGCTCAGGACCAAAGGTTTTAATTTTTAATCTTTAAGCTAAAATCCACTGTAGCATTGCTTATTCACTATTCATGTGCTAATTGTTGCTTATTTTCTGTTTCTTTCTGCTTAATTATGCTTATTTTGTCTTTAATATGCTTGTTTGATCCTAAAATGTTGATACTTTAGTCTAATTTTAAGCTTAACTATATAACTAGATTTTTAAGGGAGTGTTTGGCATAACCCTGAAAATGGGTTAAAATGGTAATGGCCATGGGTTGGGTCACCTAGTCTGTCTAATCTAGCTAAATTAAGGTCTGATTAATAGTTTTTATCAGTTTTTATAGTTTAAATCTTATTAGTTAAGTTAAAAATAGTTATGGTTTAGATCTGTCAAATGTTTGATTACTAGATTTGCTTGGTTGGGATAATTAACTTAGGGTAGTTATAAACCCATCTTTTCATGTCATTTAGGAGTATAAGAATGCTTTGGTAATAGGTCTATTAACCCTGCAAGTTTTGTTTTCAGATAGTGGTGATATATGTCAAATTAGCAATTAGCAGTGCATAAGCCCCCTTTTCAAGCTCAAATTTAAATAAGCTAATGTTGTTTCTAAGGTCTGAGATTTGGTATACAAGCTCCTTGGAAGCCAATATAAATCTGTTTAGCCTTTGTTCACTTTTTAAAGTTTATTTCCTAGCTTATTTTTAAGCCCAAAACTGCCTAGGTTGCCTGTTTGGTTCTAATTTGTGGCCTAAGTGTTTATTGCTTTTTCTGAGCTTATGGATGTTTGAATTTGCTTAATTTTTATTCAAAAGTGCTTAATAGGCCTAGACACTTATCTGAATTCAGCTTTTGATTGCCTAGTGCTTATTGAGTGCTTAATGTAGCTTAGACAGTTTAGTGAAACCTTATTTAGCCTAATAAGTTGATTCTGCCTTAAATCTTTTCTAGCTTATTTAGTTGTTACATTTTAATTCATAGTGCTTAATTAGCTTAGGTTAGATAATCTCTTTTAGCTTATTTGTTCAAATTCTAGCTTATTAGTCCAAAAAGTCAAAAAGATATAGCCACTTTTGCCTTTAAGCTTAGTTAAGCTTGCTGTCGGTTTTAGATAAGCTTTTTCAGCTTATTTTCGGCTAAGTACCCATTATGCCTTAAGATAAGTTAGCTTATTCCTTCCCTTAGCTTATACATCCCCTAGTAGCTTAACTGTTTAAGTGTCCCTTAGGACTAGGTACAGTTTAGCCTGCCTTACCTTTTTGCTTAATTTTCCTGCTCTTTACTTATTTCTTTGTGCTTGTTTTTATCCTACTTAGGCTTATTTAGTTTAGATACTCATTGATTTTGGCTTATTTCTTTTATACATTAGCTTGTTTGCCCTTAAGTTCCTGTTAGATTAGTTTGTTAGTCTGCCAAAAGACCCCACCCTTGAGTGCTTATTTTTCCTGCTTATTTGCTCACTTCTTTGTGCTTATTTTTACTTACAATTGCTTATTAGATTAGGGTTTTCATATTTTTGCTTCTTTTCAACTCCCCAGAGCTTAAAATGTCCATATAGCTTAAGTTATTTTTGCATTAGCTCAATTTAGCAAACTGCCATCAATAAGCCCTTTTTCCAGCTTATTTTTAGCTTTTCATAAAAAGTTTTAGTTTTAGAAAATAATAAGCTTCATGTCCTTTACAACTTTGCTTTTGAAAGTTTGTCAAAAAAAAGAAGGGAGATAAGGGGTGACCCGGGTGAGCAAGACTCGAACCCGGGTCTCAACCCTCAATACACCCCTCTTTATAACACCTCTTACCGCTGTGCCCTTGGGTCTTTTATGTAAGACCCTTGGGCACTTAGATACTTAAGGTGTTTTTGGCCCTTTAAGCTATAAGCTCGTTTGAGCTTATTTTCGGCTTATTTATAAGCCGAAATTTGGGTTTCTTATTTTTCTTAGGATAGTTGTAGGATAAAGTAATTTTAGTAATTTTTTCAGAATTTTTAAAAATAGTTTAGTATTTTTTATAATTTAATTTCGTTATAAGTTTTAAAAATTCATAAAAAATACAAAAATTATCAAAAAAAATATTTTTCTTTTTTTAGAAAATTTTCTTTAGTCATATTTTACGTAGGAAAAATAGAAAAACTTTTGTAGGGTTAATTTTTCAAACTTTTGATTTTTAAAGAACGGGTCTCGGGTACGGAACTTGACTTGACTCGTTTTTGGGTCAAACGACCTCCGTTTTCAGTCTAGTCTTTTTCATTCTTCGTTATTAGTCCCCTAGAGTAGTTTAGAAGTAAAAATTTCTTTGTAGGGTTAATTTTGAAGATTTTAGGTTTTTGACCCTTTGTTCGGGATTCGTGCTCTCGTTTTTTTAGCTTAATTTCATAATTTTTAGGTTTTTCTTAATCGTTTTTGTTTGTTATTGTTTAACTTAGCTTTCCACACTCTCAAATCATTTCTCTCATTCAAACTCCAATCTTCCGACTGTATCGATTCTCCAGTCCAGCCTCGTTGGGGATAAACGACCCGGGAACATTCTATACTACTTCTCGGTTTTATTGATTTTGTTTCTAGACTATTCTTACTATATATATTTTATATTTTATTATATATTATATATATTTTAAGGTGTAGTTTAGCATAGTTTAGCACCAATCTCCAGGAGGTTTCTCGTCTTTATCCTCATCATCTCTGGCGTCTTTTAAAAGAGACATTATCACCATAAGTTGTCAAGAATGAGCTTGTCACTTTACAGAAAGCTTCAACCAATGCCTAGTAGAGATTTCTTTTGTTCATTAGAAATGTGGATTGACTTATTGCGCTCTATGCTTTCAATGAGAATCTTATTCAATTTCTAATTCTGATAGGTTGGCGGCTATACAAGAGATGTATTGTGGGGATTTAGTGGATGATTGAGACATATCTCAGCTTCGAGATTGTTTATTTATTGTCTTCTCAATTTTGAAAATATCTTAGAGACTTGTGCCCTTAACTATGTTCTATTTACTGGATCTTATTCTTTATTTATCATCAAGTTATATTGAGAAAGTCTTCGATTTTGGCATGACTTCATCACTGAGTTCTTTTCGGATTGTAACTGAACAGCTAGTTTTGACGGCTTCATGCATCTTGTTGGCAAGGTAATGCATCACAATGCCAGGAAATGAAGAAAACTGGTTTCAGCAAATTGGTTCGATTGCATGAACTTTAAAGAAATTTCGGTGTTCCAAAGTTTAATTCTAAGGTCAAACCCGAGATATATAGCCAATGTTATGGGGGGAGAAGGGGGAGGGGGGGAAGGGAGAAGATCGACATGGAGGAGCTTATGAAAATTGTTTGGTGTTGGAAGTTGGTGTTTTGTTGCATATTGGGTGATGAAGTGTGGGTGGTGGAAGAAGAGTTGTTACAAACACAAGAGGTGGCTCAGCAATATGTTTACCGGAACCTCAACAGTGAAGATATGCCTCAGTGTTAAGATAAAATAATAAGAGATGTGAATGTGTGTTTTGCTTCTTTCAATATGCCATTACATTTGTTCAGCCTCAGTCAATGCTATTTCTGAGAGAGTATTTCCAATCCAAGATCTATTGCTTTTTTCTTTACCAGACTTAGCTACCTTAGTCGATGCCTTTGACTCTTTTACATGAGGGAATGCCATTGGTACTTCATCAGGACTTAGTCTTGGAAGATCGACAAACATATATCGAGGTTTGTGTTGCACCCTTGCAAGTAAGCATAGATCATGTAATTCTTGTACGCTTCAGATTCTTTCATTGCTGGATTGGTTAGATAGTCTGGAAGAATGGCACCGTATCTTTGAACAACTTCATGCTGAGGAATGAATCTCATAGTTGTGAGAATAGGATCATCATTAGCCATGTGCCAGTCTACCTTGTTTCTTCTTGGTAATTGATTTGGTCTCTTGTGACATTGAAATGATTGATGAAAAACTTTTTGGTGAATCTTGGATAAAACAAGTATTTGTCTTCTTGACTCGTGTTTTCGATCTGAAAAACTAGGTCTTCCAAAGAAGGTAAACAATAGTCAACTTTCTTCTGTGATACAATCCCCAAAGTATCTGAGCCCTAGAAAGACGAAGTGTGTCAATTCTGTTATTCACCACTGATGGCACTTATAGAAGATGGTTCCAAAAGTCTCTAAGGTTGAGGTAATGTATCAACTTTGACATCAGAGAGTAATTTGATGTTTGTCAGGGTACCCCGCCATGTTCTCTAATGAAAGGTTAGTATTTCCTCATTTAAAATGGAAGGATCTACAAACTTCTGTCCAGCGAAGTATTTGGACAAATCAAAAGCATGTTTCTGAAATTCCATATCAAAGGAAAAACTCTTCTTGTTCAACATGAATCATATATATGCATTTGATAGGTAAACTGAAGCCTAAGATCTCCTGCAAGGTAGACGTAGGTGACACTTGCAGAGATCAAGAAGGCTGGATAAAAAGGAGTGAGAGAAAGTGCATCCAAAGCAATTTGAAAAGTGGGTTCCTTGGGCTTGAAAGATGTGCTCAATCTGTAAGTTCAACTGCCAATCGTAAGATGTTGTTCTTTAGGAACAAAGCATCGTCCAAAGCTTGTTGTGGTTCATTAGTCATACTCATGATTTTGCAAAGAAAGAGTCGATACAGTTTATATATAACCAAGTTTATACAGTCACGATATATAAACATCCTGAATTGGCACTTATTAAAAATAACATAGTTAGAAGGATAACCATTGAAAGAGTAAACTTAAATTGGCTAGTTTTTAGATAATCCATTTTAACTTTGATTAAGATTCCATAGAAAATCAATTTATACAATTGCAACCTAATCACAAGTTTTTAATCACCTTTTGGTTAGAAACTATGTATTTTATGAAAATTTAGCCTTTTTTGAATCCATAAAGTATGATTGAATCTAGAATTTAAGTGAAAACTTCGAGTCCTACAACAAAGCTAATTCGATACTGAAGGCCACTGCTAAATTCGTGTCCTACATCACCTCATTGCAAATTCGAAAACTGTAAGGCTTATTGTGCTAATTCGGGTACTAAAGACTAACTGCGAATTCGAATACTAAGAGAGTTTGTCAAATTCGTGTCTTACGTCCAGCCTGGCTAATTCGGATACTACTGGCAATCTGCAAATTCGTGTCTTACGTCAAACTGCTAATTTGGACACTAATGGTATTCTGCAAATTCGGATTATGAAGACTCCTTGTGAATTCGTGGATAACTAGAATTGCAAATTCGAATAACACGTAAATGTTGAATTTTAATTCTAGAGTTTAAGATGTTTTGACCCTTAACGTTCACTCATCTATCCTTATATCAATCACAAGAACAACTTTTTGTAACTTATAAGCTCGGTTAAGCAAAAACATTCAAACGAACATAGTCAAATCCAGAGACCATTGAATACCAAGAATTAAACATGTTATATTTGAGTTTCAAAGCATACACACATTCATTCACACATAAATCATTTATCCAACATAAAACCCATAAATGTTTGCACTCATTCTCAAGAACACACAAATTCAAAATCAAGAATCAATCAAAACAAACTCATAATGATAATCCTTATTAAAGAACGTAAAAACATTTGTCATTAACACCCATTAATTGAACAAACCCCAGTAATAATTTATGTTTTTATTCAGATTTTAATTTTTGAAGAACCCTAATTTATTAGTAAGGGATTTCGAACGTAAAAATGTAAATCATTTAACCAAACGAAAAAACCCACAAACATTAGCTCACATTCTCAAGAACCCACAAAATTCAAAATCAAGAATCAATCAAACTAACTCATATGATCTCCATATTAATATAACTGTAACCCAACGTGTCACTATCACCCATTAATGAACAAAACCCCTTAATTAATTTACGTTTTTATTCAGTTTTAATTTTTGAAGAACCCTAATTTGATTAGTAGGGATTTCGAAATTAAATCCTTGTAAAAATGTAATTCATTCGAGATGTGAGTTCATTAGGGTGTAAGGATCATTGTTTCATTTATACCTTAAGCACGAAATAATCTAGAAATTGAGAACGAGGGTGTGGCCTCTGTATGATGGAGAAAACAATAGGGGTGTGATGGTGTGTGTGTAGGAAACGGTTGCAGGGGTGGTGAGGTGTATATAAAACAAACTTTGTTTTGGCACTTTCCACCCCCTAAACATTTAATCTTTTCCATATTTAGATTTAAAGTATTAGACAAAAACAAAAGTATCACAATGGCACATTTAGTCCTTATAGGTTTAACTAATATACCTAACAACTTAATCATGCACATATTTCTCACACAAGGCATCACAAATAACATGAAAGGTGCACACATAAGCAAATTTTTAATTAACTTTTCCAAAGAATATACATTTGATATTATTTAAAACCTTTATCCCTTTTACCAAATGACCTTTTGAAGAAGATTTTTGACATTTGCACCTCCTCAACAATGACCCCATTTTCAATTTAAAGATAAAAAGAAAAATAAATAAAAAACTGTAGTCGTTGTATATAGAAGTCGAATGGTCGTATTAAAAACCTTTCATGATTGAAGCAATGTTTTTATTATGAAAACAAACACCAATTACAAATAAGATTTCTCTTATTGACACACATAAGCGCAGTTGACATGTACACTCATAGAATGTAAGAAGCACGGGTTGTGATGCAAAGTAATCACAAGCCTTTGCATGGTCATAAAGTAAGACCATGCCCGAGAATAAATTCTCGGTTGAGTGGTCCAAGTTTTCTTTTTGAAATACTTGCCTTTAAATGATGGCCGGGGTTTGCTATCTGAAATAATAGCAAGACATTTGGCAATGTTTAGAAAACATTTGGAACATCTGCACGAACTTCATTTACGAGACCTCGTAGTACATTATTGAATGACATTTCCAAGACCGAAAAATGTTATCGATTTTCAAAAGACCAGCCCATTATTACCTCCTTTTATATTTTCCATTTTTTTAATTTTTTTTATTTTTATTTTGGTTTTGAAGATTTTTATTTTTGTATTTATAGTTTTTACAAAATATTCTGTAAAAGTAAAAATAATTTTTGGTTTTTATGGTTTTTAAAATATATATATTATACACACACACACAAATGATACATGATATTTGAAATAGGTTACACCACTATTCATCAACTTCATCTGTCAGTTGGTTCAGAGTTTCTGGCGTAAAACTCCGCATTCCCAGCTTGTAGATAAGAAATTCAATTCTTTCTCTTACGAGGGCTTTTGTAAAGATGTCCGCCAGTTGATACCCCGATTGACAAAGTAAAGTTCAATCAACCCATTCTCAACATGCTCCTTGATAAAGTGATTTCTGATGTCTATATGCTTCGACCTGGAATGTTGAACATTGTTGCAGCTTAAGGCAATAGCGACTTTTGTTATCATTGTTACATTGGAAATTTTATTGAATACCAAGGGCCATAGTCGGTAAGCCAGTGATCTCATCCAAATGAATTTGAGTGCACAGACACCCAACATGAGCAATATATAGCTGCTTCCAACTGATTCGCCGCGCTTTTCTGCTTTTTATGACCAGCTAAGAAGTCAAACTCCAAGCAAACTGCATACTACGCAGATGTCTACGGCGTGTATCGTTGACAACCATCCATGATCCTACACGTCCCATATAGCAAAATGTTTGGTAGTTGCAATAGAAGATTCCTTCGGATACCATAGTCCCCGATTGATGGTTCCTCTTAGATACCGAAAGATCCTTTTGACCGCATGTAAGTGCTTTTCGGTAGGGTCGAGCCCTGATACCGGCAACACAAGCATCTAGAAAAATTGTAGGTCAGGTCTACTGTCTTGAGAATAAAGGAAGGTGCCAATCAATACCATGTAGTGTGATGATCAACGGCTTTCCCTCTTTATCCTCATCCAGTTAGGATTTCTCTACTACGGTAGTATGCCACTGGGTCACAATAATCAAAACCGTATTTCATTAAAGAATCAAGGAATATTTGAACTGGATAATAAAGATGCCACAAGGGATTTTGTAAGAAATCTGTAATACTAAAAAAATTAAGATTTTGCCCATCATTGACATCTTAAATTTTAAACACATGATTTTAGAAAATAGGTCACAAAGTTCAGGTGTAGATGAAACAAAGATAATATCATCGACATATACTTGTACCAAAAGTAATTCTTTGCCTTCTTTATGAATGAACAGAGTAGGATCCACTGAGCCTTTAGAGAAGTCTTGGGATATCAGGAACGAAGACAACATGTCATACCACGCGTGTGGAGCTTGTTTAAACCCATAAGAGAGCTTTCATTAGCTTGTACACGTGATGGGTATCTGGATCCACCCCCAAAAAACCATCGTCTGGCTAACATAAACATCTCCCGGCAAATTACCATTCAGAAACGCAGTCTTGACGCCATTTGGATAACGGACCATAGTTCATGTGATCGCAAATGCAAGAAAGAAAATCCTTATAGCCGTCTAACTTTCAACCGTAGCAGAAAACATCTTCAAAATCAATTCCCTCTTCTTTACGGTAACCAGAGCACTAATTTACCTTGTTCTTTTAAAAAACCTCCCTGTTCCATCTACTTACTTTTAGATCCTATTCAAAGTAATAACCATAACTTTTATTGTCGGGTACTTAACTCCTATACTTCAAGGAGTATCAAACTCATTGAGCTCTCTTTTGCATTATCTTCGACACCAGCAGATTGATTCAAAGCAACTTTATACGTCTTAGGTTTCAACTGCAGTGAGGAAAGCATCGTACATAACAAAAAATGAGCTTGGATCATGTAACTGCAGCCTTGTTGGAAAGCAGTCAATCGAGTTTCAAGTTATTATATTTTCAATTGGTGAGTCCTTATCCATTTTGCTAATGTGTTCAAAAATATGTGAACGGGGATGCACAAGTGTATGAATATGAATCCGACATAAAGATTTTGGGATAGCAAAATCGATGAAGATTGATCAGAAGGGATTTCTAGAATTAGGAAACCTACTGATCATTACCCATATGTTGCAACTCAATATCACGATTGACTTCTTCAACTCATTAGAAAGACGGGATGGTGTAGATTTTGGTGTTGTATTGAGAGTTACTTGGTGATGTGCATCTTAGTTAACTGTTGTTGAGGAAGGTGATTTACGGGGTAGAAGGAGGAGGGTTTGAGCCTTAGTTCCTGAACTAGATTGTTGCCTGAGTCATTTCATGAAGTGCGGGTCCTGAACCCTGTTGTTCAGAACCATCGCAGTCAGCTCATCACAAGTCCGTACAAGAATTGTTTCATGATTCAATCTTGGACTCAGTTGTAATAATTCGAAAAGCTTCGTATTGTGGTGTGCAAAACTAATTAAAATACCAATATCCAACTTTTGTTGTAACTTACCCAAGTTCACACGTATCATTATATTCGTATAGCAAAAGTGCACCAAATACATTGAAAATAATAAGTCGTGAGGTTTGACATGTAAAATCTCCATAATGGTGTTTTTATGTCGTGTTCGAAGATGTAGGATGGTAACGATTTTTGTGGTGTAACATGCTGTTAGCTCCTGCGTTCTAGCCCATAGGAATAACAGAGATGTTTGTTGCAAATCAACATTATGCGTGCGGCTTCCAATTAGCGAACATTACTCATTTCAACGACACCATTTTGCTGGGAGAGCGAGCAACAGATGTTTCAAGAGAGATGCCATCCTGTCTCATAATAATCACTGCAAATTTGATTAACAAGTATCGTTACCATTGATCTTTTCTAATTCTTTGGACAGTCACTTTAAGCCATACTTGGATCATCTTGATAAACTTGATTATGAAGTTTGGAGCTTCATCTTTTGACCTTAAGAACTTAACCCATGTGAATCGAGAGTAATCATCGAAAATGACGAGGATGTACTTCTTTTTATTAATACATGACGACACGCATAGGTACACAAAGATCCATGTGAAAAAAAAAGAGTTTTTCTTGGTGTGTCTTCAGATTTAGGTTTTGTGGGGTTTCACTTGCTTATTACACATTGCAGCAAAGCAAAACATAAATGGTACCTTTTCAAATTTAAAGCTTAGGAGACCATGACAAGACCGTGTCTAGCTAAATGGTCTGATGCACCCAAAGTTCAGATTGAGACAGACGTCGATGCATAGCCAAGACTTAGTCTTTAAGGCTTTGATAAGAGACAGAGGGAGATGTAATGACCCCAAATTGGAGTGTTGGGCAGCGGAATAATGGTCCAGTGGCGTGTTAACTCAAGAGCAATAGCACAATATATAAAAGAACTGACACAAAAAGTCGTTTAAAATGATACTTTGATTTAATTGAAAACTTAATAACAAAAGAATATAGCTTCACCTTGTTTCATTGTTGAATATTAAAAAGTTAACAATACCTTGTCCAAATATATGCACCTAAACCTTAACGTGCCAATCCAAAAGTGAACCCAATGCCTCCCTGGACAATCTCATGCCTAATGATTCTCCTGAAAACATTGCTAAAAACATCAACAAATAATGTTTGGTGATTCAATGTTTAGAATAATCATAATATGTAGGACCGCAAGACCTTATTAGTGATAATGCAACACATTCAGATGCTCACAAAAACTAATTAGCATTTACACTAAGCTCATGACAGCTGAAGCTCGACTATCTTGTTCCGCATAAAATTTGCTACCAGCCCGCAATGATGTTTTTAACCCGAAAACAACCCTAAAATTTCGACATGCTATAACGTTCGTCTCCGTTGATAGCAAGTCACCCAACCGGGAGGTCGTATCACCGAATAGATCTATAAATAACATTCGCGACTCACATAATTTAATTCCGCAACTACATCTATGCAATGACAGTTCATGATAATGGGCTTAACTGGTTATCGCAACATAGGCAAACTGTAATCATACTTGCGTCCAATTTTATAAAACAAAGCATTTGTCCCACCCATAATTATAAATCATAGAGAAATCGTAAAATGTAGGTCTATAGAACAACACCTTGAGTTCTGATAATCCCAATATAGCGCAGATAAAGCGTCACGTAAAAGATCAAATGTCAACCTAAATTATCATGGTCGTTATAAGTACGATGTACTTGAAAATAATCCTTATAGTTGTTACCTCGTACTAACGTATCGGATGCTATCATAATCAAAGAGGTCATGACATGACTCGAGGAGTTAGGACACATTTAAAACGTAAATCCAACAACTCGACCGAAACCCATCCGAAGAGGCCCATTATGAAATCCTAGTAATCAATACTTAGAAAACCACATAATATTCTAACAAGGCTCAATCACCAACAATGGTTTTGGTAAAATGTGTTTAAATAAGTAAAACACGTTTAAATTACTGTTTTAGTAAAACTAGCAAAACTTTTGCGTTTTAAAGCCTGATACTCGCGAATCTTATGCCCATCTTGACTCGTAATTAAAGACAGGGTTATCGATATTTGACATTTTTCATAAATTTTGTCCCCTGATGAAACAGTAACTTTACAGTTCATAAACAACCAGAGTTTTTATATATATCGGTAATGTTGTCGAAAAACCCGAAAATTTCGTATTTTATCGTAATAGCTCGCGCTTTTAAATGATTCTTACGAGGACGGCTCATATTTGAAAGTTCCTAAAATTTATGTTTTTAAGAAAAATATAACACTCAGTCATTAATAGTCTATTTTATAAGAAAAAGTTTTATAAAAGTATTATTTGTCGTAAACTCGCGAAATTCATAACTTGTTCGTTATTAATTGAAAAATTACGATTCTTATCATTTTGGAATCCTAAAAATGTGTATTATTTATTAAAAATATTAATACTTGCTGTTTATAAATTTTATAAAAATGTTTTTATAAAAATTTACTTACGACTTCGTTTATTAACGTATAACTCGTTTTTAACGTAACTTTTTCGTTATTAATCCGTTTAACAAGTTTCTTACCTTTTCGGAATCGTCGTGAATTGTATTATCTTATAAAAATATAAAATGGGTATGTTAAAATTCGAATTTTGGACAGCATGTTTGGTTAAGTTTGTTAAGTCCATTTTTAACCTTTTCTTTATACTTTAACACTTTTGTATTTTACCACAAGTCTTATATATCATATATATTATAAATCATACATATATTAAATGTCCATTGTCCATAGTAGTCCTCATATGTCCAAGTTACCAAGGTTAACAAATCCATGATAATACTTAATATCATAATCTTTACTTATGAAATCTCTAATTTACTAGTTTTGTCCATAATCATATTTATACCTAAACAAGTGTGTACAAGTGTATTTCTTCCAAGATAACTTCATTTTAGTGTTCAAGTAACATTAATATGAATCCATAATTAATATTAACATGTCTTATGTATTTCTTTATATTGAAACATATTATGAAACTATAAAAACCCTAATTAACCCATAATCATTTTCATGCTTAATCAAGAGTGTAAATCATTTGTGTGACCATTTTAACATGATGTCATTAACATCATAAGGTATATAAAAGTGTACATTATGATGACAACAAATAAAAACTTCTTTTTACATGTTAATAATCCTAAATGGTGATTTAAGCTATAAAGAATTAACATATGCATATAAATGAAAATTGCAAGAACATAAAGAGTTCAAGTAGACCTTATGAGGTATGATGATGATGAGAAACAAATGCTAAACCCGTGTTTAGCCTTAAAACCCAAGCTTGCACTTAAGAAAACCCTTATTTTCTTAACAAAAACCCTAGCTTCCTTTTCTTGATTAATACTTGTAAATGGTGATTCAATGGATGGAAACACCTTAGAATGTCTTAGGATAGATGTGTATAGGAGTGTATGGGTTGTATAAAAATTGATATGGGTTTGGTTGGGGTATGATTTTGAGCCGTGAGCTCTTGGAGTCAAAAGAGAGTGTTTTTGCTTTTTGTTAAGTGTTTAAACATGTAAGTGTTGTGTTTCTTGTGCAATGTATAAGTAGTAACATGCATGGCTAGTCAAAGGAACATAAAGTAAGTCTTAGGAATGGCCATGGTATGGTCTTTGGTCAAGGTAAGCTAGGTATGGTGTGCCATTAAAGAAGTATGGTGTAGCATTTGACCAAAAGGAAGTCTTTCTTATTTTTCTTTGTATAACATGCCATAAATTCGGCATATATATGATATACATGGTATATTTGAGTAATTTTTATGTATTGGGTATAAATGTGGGTATTTGTTGAAGCGTAGAAAAGTTTTCGTGGTTCCGGGAGTGCCTAAACGCAATTTATCGCGAAACGTATACACTTAACGTATCCGATAAAAAAATAAAATGAACAAAGTTAATAATTATTCTCAAAATAATTATATAACCCTTGATTGATGTAAACATTTAATTGTTGGGTGCCCGTTTACATTGAACGCTAATTTTTGGCGTACGCGATTTAACTTATCGCTTATGATTTAAAGTGAACACGTACATTACAAAAAGTACATTGCGGATTTGTTGACGTCGTCAATGACTTGAAAACACAGGGTGTTATACCGACGTCTGTGACTGAAGTACGGAGTTTTCTTGGATTAGCAGGTTATTACCGCAGATTCGTAGAGGGTTTCTCACGATTAGCCTTACCCTTAACCAAGCTTATGCGAAAAGGTAAGAAGTTTGTATGGAATGAAGAGCGAGAAAGAGTTGAAAGCTTAAGCAACGTTTAGTTTCCTGTATTCTTACTCTTCCATTGGTACAGGTGGATTCAGTTTATCGTGAGCTTCTAAGAAGGGTCTTGGGGGTGTACTCATGCAGCATGCCGGAAAAGTGATTGCCTATTTGGACTCACGAACAACTAAGCCTATGAGGTGAACTATCCTACTCATGATCTGGAATTAGCAGCCGTTGTCTTCGCTCTCAAAATTTAGAGACACTATCTTTATGGCGAATCATGTGATATTTTTACCGATCATAAGAGTCTCAAATATATTTTCACTCAGCGAGAATTAAATATGAGACAGAGAGTTGGTTGGGTTACTAAAAGGATTGACACAAACATTCAGTTACATTCCGGGTTAAAGCGAATGTAGTGGTGATGCTTTGAGTAGGAGTCGGGAATGATAGCTGCGTCAAGGTGGAAGAATGAGATTATTTGTGACTTGGCATCTTGGGATATCGAGTATGTGTTTGTGGACCGAATGGTTTCTAGGCTAGTCTGAGGGTGAGCCTAACCTAATTCTCAGTTTAAGGCAGCTCAGAGGGATGACGTGGTGGTAATCTGGGCAATTATTCAGAATATGGATAAGCATACAGAGTTTCTATGTTGATGACGATGCTATTTTATGGCAGGGTACTAAATTCATGCGTACCTGTGGATCTACACTTCGAGAAGCCTTGATGACTGGGCCCATAAGTTCTCATTTCAATCCATCCAGGTTCGACGAAGGATGTATCCACGGATCTCAAGAACCACTTTTGGTTGAGTGGTATGAAGCGCGATGTGCTACGTTGTGTCAAAGTGTTTTACATGTCGCAGTTAGATGGAACACCACGTGAAAGTGGGCTATTGCAAACGTTAGAGTTCCTGTTTGGACAGAGGGATGAAAATATCCATGGATATTGTTACCGGGTTACCCGGACTCAGAGGAAGCCGATGATATCTGGGTTGTTGTATGATTCGCTTGACTAAATCGGGCACAATTTTCTTATATCCGTAAGGATTACCCGTTAGTAAATTGGCAGATAATGTTCCACAAGAAAATTGTCGATTACACGTACTTCATCAGCGATCGTATATCAGATAGGGATCTACGTTTCACGGTCTCGTTTTTGGAAGGTTTATAGGAAGCTTGGGGACTAGGCTCAAGTTTAGTACCGTTTTCATCACTGAGACCGACGCGACAGTCGCGAGCGTACGATTCAAACATTAGAAGGAATATGTTACGTTTCATGGCTTTAGAATGGGAAGGAAATTGGGAGGACTATATATGTCTATGTGGAGTTTGCCTACAATAACAGTTGGCTTGCGTAGCATTAAATGGCCGGGGCTCCTTTTCGAGATGTTGTATGGTAGGAAATGTCGTGATCCTATTTGTTGGGATCAGGTCGGTGAACGTATTCTTGAGGGTCCGGAGATGATTGGGGTGACTAATGAAAAGGTCGCCGTCGCCAGGGAAAAGCTTAAGGAAGCTCAGACTCGTCAGAAGATTACGCCGACAGCATGCAGAGCGTTTGAGTTTCCAGCGGGTGTAATTTTTCTTGAAAGTATCACATTACAAGTGGAGTCAGCCGTTTTGGTATCAAGGTAAGTTCAGTCCTCGTTTATTGAGACCATTGAGCTTCTTGATCGCGTGGTAAGGTTTCCTATGTTTGGCGTTACTCCTTAGCTATCACATGTTCACAATGTGTTTCATGTAACATTACTCAGAGTTAAGTATCATCCACTTCACGTTGTCTCTTATCCATTCGATCAGATCCGTGAGTTTTAATCTTATACGGAAGAGCCTGAGTCTATTCTAGACCATCAGGACAGAGTCATGAGGAACAAGACAATCCCTTTTGTTAAAATTCTTTGGAGGAATCATCCCGAGCGGGAAGCCACTTGGGAGACCGAGGAGTCTATGCGGACTTCTTATCCTCATTTTCTTCCATGATCTGGTATGTTTTTTCAGTCGTTCATATTCATGTTTTAATTCGAGGACAAAATTTTTCTTTTGGGGGAAGAGTTGTAAAAACCTAAAATTATCAATAAGAGTAACTGACCTAAATGCCCCTAATGAAAGAAAAATGCATAAAAGTTTAAATTAATTCTTTTAATGACTCAATATTATGAAATGCAACAAGTTAGATTTATGAAATTTATGTAAGAATAAAACTACATTATGTTATAAAGGAAAAATACAATACTTATGTATATATATTATGTATGCCAATTATTACATTAATTATATATGTATTATAATTAATAATTAAAGTAAATAAGTAAAGATAAATGCAAAATAAACATGATAAACTATAAAATCTGTATTATACTTTTTAAAACCTTAAAAATCTCGGCCATATTATAGAAAATGGGTTCCTTATAATTATCTTATCATTTACTTTACAAAACCTAAAAAAAACAAATAGCCGCACAAAGAAAAAATCAAGAGAGGAGGCATCTCAATTTTCTCCTGGATTTTGAACGATTTTTCTAGGTGTATTGAAGGTCAAGGTATGTGGGAAATATATGAGAAGATTTTGGAGGCTTGTTCGCATTTTAGGTATAGTTTGTTCGATTAATTCAACGATTTCATATATCCATAGAATCATCAATAATTATCAAAGTAATGTTCTGGACTTTGTTTTTCATCATTATAATTCAGTAGAACACAAGAAAAATTTCCATGCATGTTAATTTGATCATATGAATAATATATGTTCGAACCCTATTTTAGATTAATTGTGTAACAGGCAATAAAATCAATTTGTAAAATGATTTTTATAATTTCTAAGTGAAATATATCATGTATATCTCAGATCATATTATTGGTTAGAATTTTTAGAGGAATCAAAATAATTATTTAGGATTTAAGGGTTTTGCCGATTTGGAGAATAAAGAAGAACAGGAAGATAATAATTGAAAAAAGAATTAGGGTTGGGGTTTTTTATATTTTTCCCAGGTCCAATACATGCTAATGAATGTATAAAAATTGTGTAATTATTGGGAAAAATGTTAATTAGGGTTTTGTGCACTTATTTGTTACCCGATTTGAGTTTTAAAAGTATAAGGGGTGTTTTGTAATTTCTGAAACCTTGGGGTCTGATTTAAGACATGTTATTCTATTTTTTTTATGATCTGAGAAAAAGAAGTTGGGGGGTAGAAATGTCATTTTTGAATTATTATTTATGTAAACTTACTATTCTATAGAAACTTGCTATTTTATAGATAAATATGCTTTTTATGGAAAACTTACTATTACGTTGAAACCTGTATTTTTGGAACAGTCTATTTTTTGAATGTCGATTTTTAGAAAGTTTAATTATGAAAAACTTTATTAAATAGAAAGTTATCATTTATGGAAGTTAATTAGAAGTCTATTTTTGAAACTTACGATTATTAG
Source organism: Tanacetum coccineum (assembly GCA_026074375.1). NCBI lineage: Eukaryota > Viridiplantae > Streptophyta > Magnoliopsida > Asterales > Asteraceae > Tanacetum > Tanacetum coccineum. Next base: position 18,703 of record BQNB010055378.1, read on the forward strand.
AAAGCTTCTATTTTTGGTAAGTACCCAATTAATAACACGACTACTAATCATGAAACATATTAATCATGGAATATGTTAATCATGGAACGTACTAATCAAGGAATCATGCTAAAAATGGAAAGTAACCTTAATCATGAACAAGTAACTTATATATGTCCTTTAACATGTAGATCGCATTAAGCAGGAGTAGCTTCCATCTTCTTATCCATCTCTTTCCGTTACTGCTGGACATAAGGTACGGATATTCCGTCCTTTCAGTAAGGACATTCTTTCTTTTCATGATTCATCCCAGAACTGCTATGCTTCCCCATTTTTATGTCTTTTGCCATGATCCCTTACACGTTGATTTCATGACTTATTCTATTGCCCGAGCTATATATATATATATATATGCATGACCATGATTTACATGACTTACCACCTAGTCATGGAGGTACCATGACCGTGACACATGAGGCACCTGTGTCACGACTCTTTCGCGTTGAGAGTGATTTCACGCGGCGTCCCTTTTCATGTTACTAGATTATATTTCATGTTTGGCCATTATTATTCAGGGGCGTATGGGTGCATCCTAGTTTACATGTTTACACGTTCATGGTGATTGGTTGGTGTGTGCTCTACATCCCATCACATTGGAGCTGATCCCTCCACCCATATTATTATAAGAGGTCACCCTTCTATTATATGTTAAGGCAGCCCCTCTATTTTATGCATGTATTCACGACATTATTATTATGACATGTATGGTTATATGAGCTCGTGGGCATTCCTTATTATTTATGTTTATACTATCCATGATATCTCATGACATCTTTGACTTCACGTTACCATGTTTTACATGTTTATTTCCTATTTCCTTCATGACGTATTCTCCAGGTTTCCTCATGACACTCATGATCTTTCCGCTACTTTATACTTATCCAGGATTCATACTTATTGCTTACATTGTTATTATATCCGTTCACTGAGCGTTATGCTCAGCCGTATTTCTTTCTCTTTCTTATACGGCAGGTACTTAGAGGGAGATTGGGCTTGAGAGAGTGTGTGCTTAGGAAGTGACCCATTTAGCTTCCTTTCTTTTATCGCAGACATTTTGATGTGCTATACTATCTTGGACACATGTTTCGTCCTTTAGACTTCTTTTACGTTATTCATGTTGATCTCATAATTGGGAGCCGATGTTTGATTCCGGCTTTCCACCTTGTCCTATGTTATCATTTATGACTTTATGCCTTTATTATGCTTTGATATGACACCATGATTATGACGTTTCGGCCTCCTTTCCGGAGTGGGTCGTTACATTGTTGATGAAGAATTATCTCAAGCGTGTATTTCCTAATGGAATCCATGTTACAAATCATTGCATCTTTGAAGGATTGAGCATCAAATCTTGTATATTTCTGCATACGCTCTTTAAATTCTGAATTGAAAGCATTTTCAAATGTTGTTATGAGTTTTGTTAAAATAGTCTTGCAATCAGTCTGAGAAATTATTTATTTGGTAAGATGTTGTCCTAGTAAATCAAGCCTTGAGCGAATGTTCTTTTGAAGATAGGCATGGTACCAAAATCTTGTAAAGTATCTGTGAGAAACTTGAATTGTGACTGAATTGCTCTAAGACTTTGCATGCATCACTTTTTTGAAAGTTGTGTCTTCTCTTGAACTTTAGAAGTTAAACACGAAGAAACTGTGTCATTGTGAAGAACACTTGATGTTTGAGTTTGCAAATTGGTATTGGTATTTGACATTTTGATGTTGTGAAAGGATATCGGATCTTAAGTAGGTAAAGTGATTGTTGTTGTGGATTGAAATCAATTAACGTTCACAGGATTTTACAAAATCAAGAAGAAACCGTGAAACAATGATTAATTGTTGTTGAAATCGTTGTTGTTGTAGAAGAATTTGAGCTTTTGTTAACGATTGATGAGCTTAAAACGACAAACAGTGCATAAACTTTCAACTTAAAATGAGTACCGGTTGATTAAAACTCAAATAAGAACTAACGGTGCAAGTACAATTCACTTTGGATGATAAATGGGCTTAATTGTAACTTGTAAGGACTAACGGTGAAAAGAAGTTTCAACAATGAGGGTTATTAAACAAGACAAGGACTAACTTTGAAAGACTACTTGAGTTCAGGGACTGCATGTGTAATTGTTCAAAAGTTGTTAATTAATAAACACATTCCCTCCGTTTTCTTTTCTTGTTCGTTTTAAATTTTATAAAAAATGGAACGAATTTAAATCTTGTCTCGCGGAGTCGTACGGTTATCGACGGTGAAAACTAAATATACCACGTTGATCGAAACGAGTTCACGATCGTAATGGTATAGATTATAAGTCCCGAAACTAACCGACACTCGAAACCAAAAAATCCGAAAAGAGTTAAAAACGTGTATATGATGCTTTAGAAGAGTTGCTAATTCGGTTCTTAAAGGGATGTTGTGAATTTGGTTCCTTAGAAAGAGAGTTGCGAGTTCGGTTGAAGTTGTATACTGCAGTTCGGTTGAAGTTGTAAATTACGAGTTCGGTTTCAAAGGGAATTGCTAGTTCGGTTCCTCAAGATATTGCATATCCGGTTGTTACTTGTCCACTTTGAATCCGTTGCCTTCTTCACTCTGCGAGTTCGGTTCCTTCAAAGAGTTGCGAGTTCGGTGACTTCTAGCTGCGAATCCGGTGCTATGTCTTGTGGTCCTTGTACCTTTCTTCTTTAACAGAAACCAATAAAAAACAATCGTCCTTGTTCTTATCCCGCGTCAAAAGCAAGCAACCCAGAATAATCTCTTAAAATAAGATTGTTTTCATCAAGAATAAACCACACACATGAGATGAGAAAAACCGGTGAAGATTTTAGGATTGAAGCTAGAGTTTTTCTACTAAATAAGCCTAATTCTTCTTGAACGATCACAATTCAGAATGCTGTTTTGACATCCATTCTGGTAGATGATTATCTTTGGTTGCAGCATGCAATGAATTTCTAATGGCCTCTATCAGTGCTACTGGAGCAAACGATTCTTCAACATCAATACCTTCCTCCTGACGATATTCCTTTGAACTAATAGAGCTTTGTTTTTCAGTACATCACCATATTCATCAAGCTTCACTTTGTAGATCCACTTGAGAGCGATAACCATAACATAGATTGGGCGAGGTACTAATTCCCATACTTCAAGTCGATCAAATTCATGAATTTCATCTTGCAGGATTGAAAACCAGCTGTTTTCTATCACGGCCATTTTGAAGTTCTTGGGTTCGACTTTGGACAGTTCAGTATGGAAACAACACCACAAAGCATCGGATGCTAACTATTTTCTGGTAGATACATGACGAGAGGGATTGCCAACGATGTTATCAAGAGGGTGGTCTTTGGTCTACCTTCTGAGATGATCTGGTGGTTGAGTAACTTGGTTGGGTTCAGCTAACTACATCCCCTGATAGTTGACTGTGCAGAACTAGTTCTCCTGCAACAGGGTTACTGAGGATGAAGGTCAGATTGAGTTATTGAGGTGTCTTGATAGTTAGTCCTGCTGCAAACACATTGAGGAAAGACTGGAGGTTGCACTTGTGAGGATGACAGTGTATATGACTTGTAGATGAGCTCTTGAGCACATCGTTGTATAAACATTTCTATTTTGTAGAAACATTGGAGCGTTAAACCTACAGTAGCCGTGGACGGTTCACTAGCTGTAGATTGATCAAAGTTTTCATCGAACTATTGGTTGGAAACAAAATCTCTGATCTTTAATCTGTTGGGTGGAAATGTATGTGTTGCAGGGACAGGCGATGGGGCGGGCCCTTGGTTGAGTTGTCCAGGGGTCATAATGATAGGCTCGGGTCCTGAACTCATGCGTACAGGAGCCATTGTCTGATGCATCTCATTGAATGTGACGTGAATTTGTTTCCACCATTAATCGAGAGTTGCTTTGTTTTTTTATTGTAGAATTCTATTGCTTCATGCTAGGGCATACCCAACAAAAATCCAATGTCAGGCTTTGGCTTGAAATTTTCCTAGATCTTCGCTCTTCATTTGTAGGATAGCTAAGAGCACCATTACTCGTAGAAAATGTAAGATCATGCTTCTTATCATGTACAAGCTCATAAGGGGTTTTGTTGTGACGAGTATGAATTAGGGATCGGTTCTGGGTGTAACAAGCAGTAGCTACAGCTTCTGCCCATAGAAACATCGGTGCTTTTAAGAATATCAGCATTGTACGTGCTGCTTCCACAAGTGTACGATTTCGTCTTTCGACAATGCCGTTTTGTTGAGGAGTTCTCGGAACAGACTTTTGATGAAATATGCCAACACCTTCATAGTATTTAGACATAACTTGGTTGACGAATTCCGTTCCATTATCTGTTCGGAGTATCTGATCTGTTTTGTTGAGACCTAACTGTATTTGCTAAGAACGTTGATGACAAATCTTCTGGAGTTTCATCCTTTCGATCTCAAAAACTCTTACCATGTGAATCTTGAATAGTCATCCACGATGACTAAAATGTATTTCTTCCCTTTAATACTCTGGACTCTCATTGGACCACACAGATCCATGTGAAGGGTATGAAGAACTTCCATATTTGTATTTTCAAATTTTGGTTTGTGGGAGAACTTCTTGCTTTTTCCAAGTTAACAGGCTGAGCAAATATGATATTTTTCAAACTTTAATCTTGGAAGACCTCTAACCAGATCTTTTCGAGCAAGATCATTTATTGTGCCAAAGTTTAAATGGTTTAAACGACGATGCCACAACCATGATTTGGACTTGGAGGCTTTGGACACCAAGCATATTGGAGAAGACTTCATCATATCATCAATCGATATCGTGTAAAAATTGGTGCTACGACTACCTTTAAGTAAGTCAGCACCATTAATATCACGAACAAAGCAAGTATACTTTATGAAGGCAACTTCAAGATCAGAGTCACAAAATTGCCCTACAGAGAATAGATTATGTCCAAGTCCCTCAACGTAGTATACTCTTGAGATCACACTGTCACCAATAACATAATCTCCATAACCCATGATAGCTCCGAAGTGATCATTCCCGAATCTGACTGTCCCGATGAACTTTTCCACAAAATTCTTGAGCTTTGAACGATTCCCTGTCATATGTTTTAAACAGCCTGAGTCCAGATACCAAAGGATGACCTGTACGACCTGCATTTGAAAACAGTCGAGTTTGGAGAGTTTGGAATTTTGGTTCCCTAATTTTTGTTGGGGTCCTGTTGGTTAGCAGATAGAGTAGAACATTTCACAGAAAGCTTAGTTAAAGGACACATTTCGCCTAAGGCAAATTTCTTTCCTGTGGGTCTCCATTGACAACCACAATTAAGTTTTCCTAAGGTAAATTTCTTTCCTATGGGTCTCCATTGATAACCACTATCCGCAAATAGTTTGCCCGTTGCTTTCCAAACCCGCTTGGTCTTGTTCAAACTGTTATCAGACAGCTTGCCTTTTGGTTTCCAAATCTGCTTCCCTTTATTCAAGGCAATTTTAACAGTGGAGGTTGCATTTACTGAACTTAAAATATTAACAACACACATTTCATGATTTGCAGAGTTTAAGCATTTGTTACACATTTTGCACACAGATTTAGAATTTGAATTAATTACAACACGCTTAGAGCTAATGCTAGAATCAACTCGATTCACTTTTGTCCATACTAATTTATTTGTCCTAAGGTGGTCTTCTACTTTCTTCTTATTCTCCCTCTTAGCAGGCAGGATCCTATTATTCGTTGTATTGCTTCTAGGCTTTGATCAGCTTGCTTCAGTGAAACTGTTTCTTCCTGTAGAAGAAATCACAGGGATATTAGTCTGTTGAACTTTCTGGTGCACTTCATGTTTCTGTGTGTTGCTAGATGAAGTTCCTGGTTTATCACTAAAAGTAACTTGCTTTTTCCTAGTTACAGGGGTAGAGGGAGCCTTGTTATCTCTTTCATTGAAACTTTTTGGGCAAGTGCCAATCACGTTTTCTAACAATTCCTGAGATAGCTTAGTGTATTGACAAGCATAGTTAAGTGCATTATCCAGTGGTTTAATTACTCTGGCTTCCTCTACAATCTCCCTAACTGTTTCTACACTCTCCTTAAGATGGTTGATATAGTTTAAATGAGCACTCCTATTGTTCTTAAGGGGATGAGGGATGGGTTTAACGTCAATGGCTTACATGCCAGGCGCAAGAACTTTTGGTTTGACAGAGTCACTAGTGAAACAAGACTCTTTGCTTCTCAACTAAGCCTTTAGACTCTCAGTTTCATTTAACATGGTATATGTCTTTTCACTCGTGTGAGTACGCGTAATCTTAATTGAGTGATACAATTCCTTGTAATGTTGTTTGACCTTTTCTAGTTCTACTCTAACGCAATCATTTTGTTCAATAAGAGCAGTGATATCTTTAGCATTATAAGGCTCACAACTTCTGTCATTCACAGTAGCGACTAGAACTTTCAAGTCTTTAATCACGTTGTCTTTTTCTTGAATCTGATGTTCGAGATTCTTAAACTTAAAGAATGAGTTAAAATCAGGAGCTTCCTATGATGTTTGTGAATTTTTGTTATCAAAACTTTCTTGAAGATGTTGATACTTTAATTGCAAATTTAGGTATTCCCTTTCAAGTTTTGAAATATGTTTTGACTCATTATGAACTTTAGACATGTCAGCTTCAAGATTTAGACAACGTGATTTTTCCATATCACACAGCAGTTGAGTCGATAAACAATTAGCAATCAGATTCTCATTTTCAATGAGAAGGTTTTTCTTTACAATTTTAGCACATTGCTTGTCTACATTATTCTTGTCCACTTCGTTATTCATTTGATCAAAAATTTCTTCCATTACTTTAACTTCTTTAAAGAGGGCTGTTTGAACTCCTACAAAGTGTTCTTTAAGACTTTTGAAAAATAGAATAACTTCAGTGAGGTAACATCTTTTTGTTTGCTCAAAACCTCTTTCCCCCTCTGTAACACCTGTTGGGGTGATTCTCTTTTTGCAAGTTTTGTCAAATTCCATAAAAAGTTGTGTGAGTACATAAAGATTAATCTTCACTTGACTTTTAGTTAGAAGAACTCTGGGGACAAGCATGACATGAGTATTGGGTGGATACACTGTCAATGCTGAAATTGGTTTTGGAACTGAGGTCTCAGCCTTTTTCCTGTCATTGTCATCTATGGACCAAAATATTTGTTCTGGGGTCAGATTTCTTTGTGGAGCAAAGGTTGCAAGAAGGTTCTCCTTTAAGTAATCGAGGGGGGGGAATCCTAACTTTATTTTCCACACATATAGGGCTTTGCATTTTCAACAGCATTCTTTTCCTAGTTATCTCAGCTATCTCACGCGTATCCTCTGAGTCATGTATAACAGTGGGTGTATGATTGGTGGTGACAAGTACATGACCACTATACAGAGCAGACTAAGCTTGCTTTGCACGAGTGAGACATAAGGGATTTTTGTAGCCTATTGCTACCTTGTTCTTTTCATCATAAAACGATTTTGGTTTACATAACATGTGAACCGTTTGAACAGACTGATCCTGTTTGTATAATCTATCTTCAATCTTATCTTTTAGCCTTTTTATGTCTAAAAACTCTTCAAGGAATTTGTCTTCTTTTTGTTTAAAATCCTTTTTCAAAATGGTTACTTCTTCTGTCTTTGACTTATAATGGTCAACGGTAGAACTAAGTAGTATTTGTGCTGAATGAAGTTCTGATTTTAAAGAAGTTTCCTTTCTATTTCGGTCTGAGATAATTATTCTCATTTGTTCATCAATTTTTCGTTCTCTATCAGTTAATTCAAACTTTGCCCGTTTTTCATATTCCCCGACCAGTTCCTTATATCTCGCAAGTTCAGAGGTCACTGAATCATTAACATTCATTACCCCACACCCCCACCCCCCCCCAATTGTCTGGCTTATTTGTTATTCTACTTTGTACACCATGTTCACGCTTTCATCGAGAAATTGACATCAATGCATCATTTCGTAACAGAAGATAAATCTCTTTAAACAACAATGATCTTCGTTGTTTCCATTATAATGATCATACGGAATAGTATACTATTACTGTATAGTCAGAATAGGAGTCAACAACGTAGTTGTATTGTTCATCGTTTTGCATCTCGTGTACTTCATGATACTCATCTAAATGTTTACAAAGGCTTCATGTTTATGTACCCAGAGGAGTATTTGAGTCATTATGATGTCCCGGCGTCATCGTAGATTAGATCTTCCGGATGTGAGATTTGTCATGACATGGTCTGTTGATGGACCCTCGTCCAAAAATCAGAGTCGAATGCTTATCACATTCATAGCTATCAATACATGGTTCCACATTGGAGTGCAAAATCATTACTCGGAGATGATTCATCCAATTATTATAAATCTTCGTTGGTAAACTGTTCTCCTGCAAGAAACAACGACTTTTCTTCATCAGTATGCACCATTTCCTGGGCTTTGCATTTAGTAGCATTTTTGTCCTTGAAGTAGTCTGAATCTTGATGTCGCTTTGGCCTTGGTCATTCTCGTGTTGTGCCTAGTCCATTACAGTTGTAGCACTTGAGGGGTTTCGCTTGACCATGGATTGATTAATGCACTCCTTGTTCTGTCCTCCTACATTTCCCTGCTACAACCATTTCCTCTTGCATTGTTTTCTTAAATGGTTCTCTCCTTGATTATTCGCATTGTATCTTCACGGACATCTTGAACCACTACTTTACCCGTCCTGAACCCATAGCTTTTTCCTTGCATTTAGTCGTCGCTTCTAGTTTGGATTGTTTGTTTGAGGAAGATGTGATTTGTTACTGAATGAGGTGAGGAGGGCAAGTGAGTTGGATAAACTTTCAATCAAGTTTTATGTGGAAGAACTTCCTGAGTTATTTGATGTTGTTAGAAGGATATGTTATGTTGTGGATTTTGAGGAGACTTGATGATTGTGTTGGTATTGCTGAACTGAGGCAGTCCGACACTAGTGCCAAAAGGATCATTATTTGTTGACGAACCTTTCAATCATAATTCTGTTCTATTAGCATGCACCTCATGTTGCTTTATAGTAGGCATACAACTGATCACAGTTTGACTTCTTGTCATACCTTCTGTTAAGTTTGTCATGAGTTCATGTATCTACTCCACTCAGGCAACATGTTGTCACATACTTGGTGTTAAGCTGCATCATGGACTGGTCATCTTGATGTTTCTCATGTCATTATTGTGCTTCGTAAAACCTAACGTAGTATCCTTGAATGGTTTTTCTCCTTTGTTTTGACGGCAAGTGTTCAAATTCTTGCTATAACTGAGATTACCCTGTCATTCTTTGTTAACTTCAGAAACCTTCCAGAATCATCTTCACGTTTTCCCAAAATGTCTTTAGCGTCAGTATAGTGATTGTTGAGTGAGTAGATGTCCTTTGGTATAACTGATTGATAGGATATTGGTAGCACGAATCGTCAGCTTTATTCCTTCTCCTTTTCTCAGCCAGAAAGGTTGTTATGGACTCTGCTCGTACTGGACTTGTTTTGGAACTGCACCTCGGTCCTCCAGTAATAAATCTGAGTCCGTTCCCATCTGAAATGGGTCCTTCCTTTAAAAAGGACTTCATAATAGTCTCTCCATTATCCTTTCATAAACAGTATAATGACGTATAGTTGTTGCCCAGAGTCAAAGTCTGTTCTATCAAGCATTGAAGGGCGTGTTTCAGAACCGGCACACTGGATATCTTCTGACATATTAGACATATTGATTTATTGTGAAATGATATGATTTGATTGATCAATGATTAGTGAGTGTATGTTAATAGTGGTGAGGTTAACGTTATTCGTATTTTGTTTTTGTGATATTAAAATCACCGAGTTTGATATATTTTCAAAATTTTCGAAGTCAGAGCTCAACTCCCCGCCAAAGGCTACCAACCGCTGCAAAGACTATATGCAACTGTGGTGGAATTTTAGGGCAACTTTGCAGAACACTACTCGTCGCATGCAATCCCGCCGACGAATAATTAAGCCAACTCGCTGGTGAATTTTCTAGAGGAACTCGCGAACAAACTCGCGCCAAGCAAACAGACGCGAAGAATATATTTATCAAAACGCCGTTGAGTTTTCCAACGCCAGAATTTCTCAAGATATTTGTATTAAAATATTCTACCCGCTGATAACCTGTTCAATCCGCTGTAAGCAAACGCGCTTAGTAAACAACTGCCTCTATTGAGCAACTCGCCACCTCATGGTTCAAACCGCTGGTAAAGCAACCTGCTGCTTAGTAACAAACTCGCCGCTTGAGCAATCGCCACCTAAGCAACCCCGCCGTTGTGTTAGAGTGTGGTAACTACTTAATAAAATTTTACTTTTCCGCTAATCGCCATAAGAAATTCTTGCAAACTCTCCACGAAGAAACAACGTGTTTTCACACAAAATCACCTATAAATCACCCTTTTGAACGATTTTGCTTGATTTCTTTTGCACAACACAGTACCACAAGGTAATAGCAACTAGAAACACCCAAACTTTATCATTACAAACAACAAAATTCGGAGATCTTCAAAAAAACGAGTTAGTGCTTCCAGGTACACTTTTCGATCTAATTCATGCAAGAAATAGCAAATACACACGATTAATCATCCTACGCTTGATACCAATTGTGGTATATCCTATATCATAACACGGGGTCGATTCTTGGATTTGGCTAGTTTCTAGAGAGAGAAACACTAGAGAGAATATTCTAGAGAGAGAAAATGTGTTTCTTTGTAAATGAATAATATACTTAGCTTACCTCTTCAAAGTTGGAAGTGACTATCTATAGTACTTACAATATACCGGGTATTCGTACCCGACTTAAAACCGAAAAACGTACTATTAACTATTAAACTACGAGCTATAATAAACAGTAAAATACACGGGGTGACCGAGTCTTTTTCTTATATCTAACAGATATCCTAAAGATATCATGATGTGGGAAACAAATAAATCATGCACATACATTCCTGCATGCACTCTACTCTACATAAATATACATTTAGATGTAGATATCCTAAATTAATCACGTATAGGAATCCTTTATAAATGAGAAAGATCATGAACCAATCTCCTGAGATTGTATGCAAATATTCGGTATCTTAAATATCACATTGGATATATATGAAAGATATATAAGATCTCTAAAGATCACATCAAGATCTACGCAAATCTTTGACATCTATAAATAGGTACGTTGAATGGCAAAGATAGAGGCATTGGATTCTTTTTTTTCCTACTCTCCATTTTCTCAAAAATATATATCATTCTCACATCATACGTATTCCGTTGTCTGACTTGAGTGTCAGAGTGTAATACGGGGAGAAAAGTCCCGTGTACCCTCTAATGCGTGTTTCTTTGTTGAGTGATATAGGTAAGCAGGTGGGACACCGCGATGACCGAGACCCTTTAGGCAAGCCTGTGGATCTACGTATCATCACCAAACATCTAAACCAAACACTAATCTCATCCATCACCTCCTTGTCATTTTCTTGAAACACCCCTTTTGACTTTTGATGAGGTGTCATTTTATACACTTTTTCGGGGCCGTTTATCCTCGTAAATCATGCATTTATGCCCAATATAGGTACTTAATCACTCCTTTTCCGGTATTTCACATTTGGAAGGCATTTGGAAGAATTACATGTGACTTGGGCTCATTTGGAGAAGAAACGGACGAGACTACGGACCTACACCAACATCTCTCAAGTTAATGTTCAGAAGCTGGAGACGGTGTCACAGATACAATGTGACGCCATCACAACGAAGACCAAGACGGCATCACAAGATCTCACGACGGTGTCAAAGCACACGACCCAACCCCTTATCTATAATATTCTCTTTCATGACGGCGTTACGATTAAAAACGCGCGCAACGCGTCACAACGATTTTCCTTATATACAAACCGAATTTTGGTTTTTCTTGGGTTTGTGTATGTACTTTAGAATAAAAAGAAGGTATTAACCCTAGTTCATTTAGTCAGCGGTTAGGGACAATTTTAGGGCCTGAAAAACCTATTGTACTTCCTTCAATTCACGTTCTAATCAAGTAGGGCTTATTTAATCATTCAATATGTCTTATTGTGTGATTCTTATATGTTCTTGCTTTATCTATAACATGCTTGGCTAAGCTATTTATTGTGTTTATTTATGATTGTATGAAACCTAGAATGTAGATCTTAGTGGTGTTGCTTCTTGTGATAGATGTGCATGTTAGGCCATAGAAAACCAGCTTTTGTCTGTATTGCTATTGATATGTCTAGGAAAACATGATTGTGTAGAAAGGATACCATCGGGTAACAGTCTTCATACTACCTTGCCCCTTATATGGTTGATCCACTCTTAATATATTTCACATGCATTTAATATACTCTTAGGGGCCTTGTAGTAGTTTTCATACTACCTTACTTGTGCGTTGCCTTAACATAATATTAAATAGACGACGGGTTCGTGTAATTCGTTCATGACTTAGGAAATAATTACATAGATCATCACAAGTGTGACAAAGCAACAACACTAGAAGAAGCAACTTAGGGAGTAATACATGATTAAATAAACACAGTCTTTTATTATATTGTTATCACCACTAGTTTAGTTTATATTTAGTTTAATAGCTAAAACCAACCACCTCTCCAATATATGATTTTACCTACTTTCATAAAACATAAAAACACAAAAAGAATCTTCTCTCAACCCTTAGAATTCTGTTAGACCGTGATCAACGGCTTCTCTCAAATTTTCCTCCGACTTGAGACGATTAACAACCTCTCGAGTCTTGCCTATTACTCACTACAACGATTATGGTACTCTGCCTAGGGAGTTGGTAAAATTCGCTGTTGTAGAAGTCTACGTTGACCGCATCAAGTTTTGGCAGTGCCGCTGAGGAATAGTTAGCGTTTGAGTATAGTTTAGCTTAGTTCTACTCGCTTGAATCCTTTCAAGTGAGACTTTATTTCTGCATATTAACTTTCTTGTAGTCTATCTTTTCTTTGTGTGTTTGTTCGTAATTTTCATTGACTATTCCATTCTTCATCATGGAGAGTGCGAATCCATCTTGTTCTACCTCTAATAGGGAGTTTCTTGACCCTAAGAAAAAGAAAGAAATTGAGTCATGGATCGGGGATAGTAGGATCATTGACTCATTTGACGGCTCGAATGAAATTGAATACTTTGATAGCTTCCCCACCTTGGAAGAATTAGAATATCACGAGTGGCTTTTGAAATACCCCAAACCATCTTAGGTAAAGGCAAAGATAAGAACTAGAAATTTAAACAACATTAAGATCTCTTGCAAGATGGGTCACTTCCTTAAAAGATAAGCCTACATTGATTTAGAATCACCAACTAATGTTATGTCTAAGCAACATTATATTAAGATCATTAATAAAGGGATGAAGTCGAGACAAAAACCATCCAACCCTAGTAAGAACAACAACTTTGTAGGAAGAGTCAAGAGTTTAAAAATTTTCATAGGAAATTTCGCATACGAATGTAATTTCATGATTTTGGAGGACACAACTTGTATTATAGATCACCACCTAGGAGAAGTAGTCTTTGGAAAACCATTTACAAGGAATACTGGTCTCGTTTATGATCAGAAAAAGGGAACGGTTACTTTCGAAAAAGATGACGATAAAATCACATTTGTAATGCCTCATAAGATGATAGACTTTAAAGACATAAATACCGATTCTATACCATCCTCCGTCCTTGAGAGTAACGATGACCGTGGGAAAACCTATTACTCAGATAGTCTGACCTTAGGACCCGAATACAGGGAAGACGAAAGTATAAGCAATGAAATTCGACACCTAATGAAATTGGAAAGAGAGGCCAAGAGATACAAAGGAGAAGTCACGTAAGGACGTGTGACTTCGAGTCTAGCTACAAGACTTGTAGCACTTCTTGGGAGGCAACCCAATTTACTTTTCCCGCAAATTAGGAGTGTCATGTGTGTTTTAATTCTTTATAGTTTGTTTTATCATGTTTGAACTATATTGTAATCATGCTTTGTTTGTCTTTAACCTCGTCTTAATTTCAATCAAAGGTATTTTGCAAGCAATAAGTGTAGGGGAATTTATCTGGTTTTTAGAACCAAGTTCAAGCATGTTAAATAAATTGTTTAGATTAATTCGCGTCATATGATTGAATTGTTAAATCTCAGGTTTTATGCAGCTATTTGTACAGGAACTAACTTATGGAATCAAGTGCAGGAACTTTTTTTATCAAAAACAAAAATTTCATTTTCACAGAACGTGGAGACGACATCACGTTTTACACGCGACGCCGTCACCACGACACCTGTGACGGCGTCAGGATTTTCCTGACGGCGTCAAACGCCCAGGTCCAGAAAACTTAAAGTTTTTAATTATTTTTGAAAATAAAACTTGCATAACATTTAATATATGTATTCTTCTGCTATAAACCTGCAAAACCTAATGAGTTTAACAATTCTCTCATCCTATCTTTACTGCTTTATCGAGTCAAACCCTAAATTCACATTGTATATTTGTTTATCGCACATTTTACGCTTGGTGTAGTTGTCTCTGTCTTTGATTACATGTTATATTTGACGAGAAGAAGCTTGGAAGTTCTTAGGAAGTTTCATTGGATGATTCTTGGAGGACGATTTAACCAGTTATCGCATGTTTATTCTCCATTATTGAGCAAACCAGGGGAGTACTAGTTTATTTTCCTTGTTTTCTTTTCTTTTTATTTGTTTTTACGGGTACTTCTATAGAACATTGGGGACAATGTTCAACTTAAGTGTAGGGGGGAAAATAAGCCTTAGAAACTATTCTTTTATTTGCCATTTGCTTTGTCCTTAAAATGATGGGTAATATATCAAAACATAGCATAAAAGGCAATTTTTACCCAAATTTAAATTTTTTTATGACACATACCGACGAAAACCAAGTGTTAATAGCGTCTCATGGATAGGAATTTATATGACTAGCACAATAACCCTCAAAATTCCACCCCAAAAATGTGAGGTTCACCTTTAGATCTATAGGAATTCAGGTATCTATTATTGATGCCCAAGATAGTTTATACCTTTAGCTTTCTCGAGTTAAGGAGTGAGCAGTCATGTGTCTATTCCGTCGTTACGGATGTGTACGTGTGGTCTTCGTCGCTTTTTCTGGAGCATTGAGATCGGTATTAAATTATATGAGTGTACCGGTAGCCTTTTCTGGAGCATTGAGATCGGTATTAAATTATATGAGTGTATTAGGATTTGCTTGATAAGAGGCATTAGGATTAACCCATGTTTTAAACTTAGGGTAGGATGCCCCTAGTACACACTTCGGGCCTATCATTTTTTCACGGTTTTCATAATTTTCTGGTGGATTCCAGATCATTAATGAAGAGCATTGTTAACCCTTAAACCAATTGTTACACCCAAATCACCTTAACCCACCTTGTATGTACTCATTTTTAGTACATTATTGTGTTTAACCCAAGTTAATTATTTGAGTACATGGTTGCTAAGTCCTTATCCTTGTAAATACAGTTTTGGGACGATTAGGATTCATGGTATTATTTATTTCGCAGAAGAATGGGAAAGAAAAGTTAAGTCAATACCCCCATATGTTTGTCAAATGATCTCCATGTTATTTTGATCCACCTTAAATCGGGTCATTAATTAGATTGTAAATATCGAGCATGTAAAAGCTCAAGTGTAGGGGTACGTATTATAAACCCCGTGTGATGTATTATGTTATTAAAAAAAATATAGAAAATAAAAAGAAAGAGATTGATGTAGAGTTGTGTAGAGTTTGTATATCTTCGTCCGAGTCTAAGCTTAGCAACCAAACCAGCGTGTATTCGTATAAATAATTAGCTAACCCTTCCACTCTAAATTCACCCAAAGCCACCCAAATGTTTCCCATCCGTTTTTGTTTCCGTTTCCATTATATGTTATCTTACACCTACACCCCACAACCCTTTAAAGATCTCTTAGATAGTAATGAATAATACTTGCGCCTAGCGGTGGAGGTTTGATCTTTTACCAAGCCTATGGTAATTTATATGCTATGACAGGTAATGAGTGTTGATTTTTTGTTTCCCTCATATGTTATAATTTATTATACAACCGAGTGAAAGAGAGAATCCCCAAACACTTATGTGAGGTGCTAGTATATACTTTCTGTGCTGTTAATCACAAGGTCTAGAAGGTTGTGTTCTAAAATACTTTTAAAGAGTAGGTAAAATGACCCCTCATATTGTTATTGTCTAGATAGAAAAGCCCATTTGCTTGAGGACAAGCAAATCCCAAGTGTAGGGGTATTTTATGAGGTGTCATTTTATATACTTTTCAAGGTCGTTTAGCCCCCTAAATCGTGCATTTATGCCCAAAATAGGTACTTAATCGTTCCTTTTCAGGTATTTCACATTTGGAAGGCATTTGGAAGAATTACACGTGACTTGGGCTCATTTGGAGAAGAAACAGACGAGACTACGGACCTACACCAACATCTCTCAAGATAATGTTCAGAAGCTGGAGACGGCGTCACAGATACAATGTGATGCCGTCACAACGAAGACCAAGACGGCGTCACAAGATCTTACGATGGCGTCAGAGCACACGACCCAGCCCATTATCTAGAATATTCTCTTTCATGACGGCGTCACGATTAAAACGCGACTCCGTCACAACGATTTTCCTATATATACAAACCCAAATTTAGGGTTTTGTTGTGTACTTTTAGCATAAAAAGAGGGTATGAACCCTAGTTCGTTTTAGCAGCTGTTAGGGACGATTTTAGGCCTAAAAACCCTATTGTACTTACTTCAATTCATGTTCTAATAAAGTAAGAATTATTTAAATCTTTAATTGTGTCTATTATGTGATTCTTTTTGTTCTTGCTTTATATATAACATGCTTGGCTAAGGCTATCTATTGTGTTTTTATTTATGTTTCTAACTGAAACCTTGATTGTAGATCTTAGTGGTGTTGTTCTTGTGATGATTGCATGTTAGGCCTTAGAAACGGCTTTTGTCTGTATTATTGTTTGATTGGTCTAGGAAAAACATGACTAGTGTAAAAAGGATTCCTTAAGTAACAGTCGTCATAATACTTTGCCCTTATATTGTTGATCCACCTCTTAATATATTTCACATGCATTTAATATACTCGTAGGGGATGTAATAGTCTTTATACTACTCTTGTGCGTTGCCTTAACGGAATATTACATAGACGGCGGGTTCGTGTAATTCGTACTCTTAATATATTTCACATGCATTTAATATACTCTTAGGGGCCTTGTAGTAGTTTTCATACTACCTTACTTGTGCGTTGCCTTTACAGAATATTAAATAGACGACGGGTTCATGTAATTCGTTCATGACTTAGGAAATAATTACATAGATCATCACAAGTGTGACAAAGCAACAACACTAGGAGAAGCAATCTAGGGAGTAGTACATGATTAAATAAACACAGTCTTTTATAGCAGCCCCCTGAGTTAGACCATGAATTTTGTTAGACCATGATCAAGCCTTCCCAACCTATTCCCTGAGTGAACGATAGCAACCCCCTGAGTTTTGTCTATACTACTACAACGATTAGGTGCTTTGCCTAGGGAGTTGTAAAACTTCGTGTAGAAGTCCTACGACGACAACATCAACTTTGCAACGACACACTCAGTCACTATCTTTAATTCCAATACCCTTGAACCAAAGTCCATAATATCTTCATTTAAAGAAACTTCTACTTCTGCTACTTATAGGTCAGGCGGGAAGTTGCTCGTTGTGGGTTCGGTTAATGGGCAGGTACTCGTTTTTGACGCCAAAAAGCGTTTAGTTTTAATGAGGTTAAAAGGACATACATAATAGGCATGGGCATTTTGTTAAATTCCCTTGTTTAAATGAGCTACATTTGTTTAGTGGGGGGATGATCAAGTAGTTAAGTATTGTGCATTACGAGTGAGAATGTCGTATGTGATTTGTTTGGTCATAGGGATTATGTCTAGTGTGGCGATGAGTCGCCTATTAGTGATGATATGTATGTCGTTGGGGGTATGATCATGAGGTTAAGGCGTGGGATGTTCGTGTTTAGAGAAATAGGGTTGTTATTGTTGGGGTCAGTTTCTACACCCCTAAGTCTCTTATTGAATTTGAACATAAAATCTCCTATCTATTATTCAAGCTGAAGGCAGTTCTGCTTGAGTCGCTAAAGGATCTATAGCTTCAGCTCTTTAGGCGCTTAGAAGATTAGGAAGTATCTTCACTTTAGTTTATGAAACGGATCAGAAACTGAAGAAGGCCTTTGTAGAGAGCTTTAGTCCAACTTGGCTGACAATTCCAAGCTGGATGTTGTCTATCTCTATAACAGAAGTTTGAAACAATGTTTCACTTCTAGAAGGTTTACAAGGCGGGAAAAAGATTGTTTTATTTCAAAAAGAATAAACCAATCTCCTTGGAATGACTACTTCTAAAGTTGGTATATAAGTATAACAACTTTCCATATAGGACTGTACCTAGTACCTTAAAGCATGTCTGCATTAAATGGTATCTCAACTACCCATTAGATGTATGACACGTGTATTAGGTTAACTTGTAAACCCTAATTCTTTTGTCTATAAAAGGAAAGGGATATCAAGAGTAAATATTATCTCTTCCAATTAATGTGATACACATTAAAGAGTTCATTTATCTTTCAAACAAACTGAACAGAATTGTTGAAGCTGAAGCTTCAGTTCCAGTCATAAGTAGTTTGTTTTCTTACTCTCTTAACTTTGGTTAGAGTTTAAGTTTGAAGGAGATAACACCTCAATTGTCATTCAACCACCTTGCTATTTCGCAAACAAGGTGTGTCATGGATTCTTTATTTGATTCTAATAAGAACCTATACGTTGAAAAGTTACTTCTGTGTGTTTCAAACTTATGCTTTGTATTGTTTATATATATATATATATATATATATATATATATATATATATATATATCTGTTTAAAACTTACTTTGTTGCCAAGGAATGTGATTAGTTTAACTTGATAAACCTTATATCACATTCAAAGGGACTAACAAGTGGTATCAGAGCACTTCGATTTGTAAAGCCTTTTTCAAAAAAAATATATAACTGCTCAAAATATTTTTAAAATCAAGATCCATTGAAATGGCAGCAGAAGTACCACGGACTCTTGAATATAGGGGTGGTCAGTTAAATGCTGCTCCTATACTAGAGGTGGAAGATTTCACCAATTAGAAAAAGAGGTTCACGTGCCATATCATTGGTATCGAACCTCAATTTGAAAACATCATAAAAATAGTCCTTTTATCCCTATGACAACTGGTCAAAGAAAGGCAGAAGGACAATGGACTACAGATAAGAGAAAAGCTGCTAACCTAAATCATCGACTCAAAGTCTCATCATGTATGTCCTTCTAGACGACTAAGTAAACTCTGTCATAAATTGCTTAACAACTAAATCTACCTGGGATGACCTAATACTATATCATGAGGGCCCCTCTGATGTAAAAGAAACAAGGGTCATGTACCTGAAACTGTGTTACAACACCTTCAAATTCAAAGAAGGTGAAACTCTAACACTAACTTTTACCAGATACAAAGCTTTGATGAATGAGTTAGTAAATGATGGCATCAAACTTTCAAAGCTTGAAATAAATATTGGTTTTATAAATGGGTTACCAAAGAAGTGGCAAGGTTTCTGCTAAAGTCTCAGAAATACAAATCATGTGAAAGAATCTAAGCTTGCTTCTCTATTTGGTATACTCAAATATGAAAAATACCTAATAGACAATATTTATGAAACTCAAAAGAAAAAATCACTTGTCTTTGCAACACTCTTGTCAACTGCTTTCTTCTGTATCTCTATTGTTCAAGACTTTCAAGATAGTCCTGATAAAAAAGAGGATACAAGAAGCAGTCAAGAGTACATGGATAACTTTAAAGAAGAATACCAAGCAAGAGCTCTTTTAGCCAAGTCTAAAAGATTCTTCAAAAAGGGTACTCAAAGGTTCAGTGGTGCAAAAGCAACTGACCAAACTGAATGTCACAAATGTGACAAGAAAGGTCATTTTGCTATAGACTGTTATTCAAAAACTTCAGTTCCATCCTATCTATCGCCTTTTGATGTGCTGTTGTTGTATGGTATATTTAAGATGATTCAAGTTTTAAATTTATATTTTGCCGACTAAACCAAAAACAACACTTTAACGGGCAGTGTACCCGATCGGTAGTAGTTTCGTGGTAAGTAGGGTGTCGAACACTTGAAGTGAGGTTAAATCTATCAATTTGATTGATATCTTGGTTATCTAATCTATGCTAATTCTATTCTATTCTAAACCTATGTTAAACCTATGTCAGTCTAAATCCTAATTCTAACGGAAAAAAGGGGGGTTTTCAGCCTAAGAGACTGGCACGGTTTGGTTGGTGTCTATAATCAATTTAAGGCACTTTAACCCACGCAAGCTAATTA
>BQNB010055379.1:15118-39135 GCA_026074375.1 Tanacetum coccineum
ACAAATATGTTATCAAAACCTTCGTTACACAGAACCTTCTTAAGGTTTGATAGTGACCCAACATCTTTTACTCTACCAATCAAGGAATTAGATAAATCCTTGGAATTCAGACAATCTTCTTCCAGAACAATGACAGGAGAAGAATCCGTCTCCTTTACCATATTAGTTCCTTTCAATACGTTAACAAAAGAGTTTCTAGAATCAAAAGTACCTGCCTCTTTGCTAGGATCATAAAAAGTATTCTTACGACCCTCGTGTTTCTTCTGATTAGCAGTCTTGTATTTGTTCCCATTCTTCTGGTCCCGATTGAACCTTGCAATATTGGCATGGAGTTTGCAACGATTCAACCAAATCGTACATAAATTATTAACCAATCTCTCCACATTGAACACATTTATGAAGCGAACAAACCCAAATCGCTTGCCGTCTTTCAATCTCTTCATAGGAATAAAAGAGTCCACAACGTGTCAATATTGTTTACAAGAATGAAACAGGTCCTTGGCTGAGACATAATCCGGAAAATTCGAAACAAAAATCGATGTTGATATCTTAGCAAGATTGTCCTCCTTCAATCTAAAGCTCCCCATCAAATTTTTTTATTTATTTTTTGGATTGAAGGGAGGTCTATAACCAACGATTACAAGTGATAATCAATGGAGGTAAAATCTGGGGATAAATGGTGGCAAGGAGTGATTGGAAACGGAAATGGATCGATTTGGGGAGATAACTCAGATATAAATAACTAAACCCTAGATGAGAATCCCGCCTAACGCGCTCGATATGAGAGTAATCAATCAATGATTAATCTCAATTTCAGATGTGGATGAGGTGTCTTAACACCTCTTAATGTCTTTTTTTCTTACATTTTTATTTTAATTTTTAATTTTGATATTTTTCTTTTATTTCTTGATTTTTTTCTTGTTTCACCTTTGTCTTTTGCATTAAAAGTACTAAACATAATCATTGGATATGTTTTGTTAAAGTGTAAAAAATGATGTGCCAACTCATATTTTGTTCAAATTGAAAGATACGATTTCGGACTCATACATCTCAATTTTAACATGGCCCATTTAGTTAATCGTTTTAAGAAGTTTAATTGAAACATTAAATTCATTATATTATAATTTTTTTTTCTTTAATGAAGTTTATTTCTTGTGCGAAAGCAATCGCTTTATATTTAAATTGTAAACACTATAGTTTAACACATCTAGAAATTTTTACCGAAACAAACAGTTTTATTTTATTCAGATTCAGATTTCTCAATCACTTATTCAGATTCAGATGGAAATCAGATTCAGACTTTTCTACCGAATATTCAGATTCAGATGTGCGAATCAGATTCAGATTCAGAGTCTCTTAATAAACAAACAGCACCATGGCAGACTTCATGGCAGTAGTGGAGGAAGCGTGGAAGAAAGATGTAAGAAGCTCTCGACCAGATTGGGTTTTTCGAGATCGGTTAAAAAATGTCAAGGTAAAGCTTAGGGGTTGGAGTAAAGAGAGGTTCGGTGGTCACAAAGAAAAAATGGAGAAACTAAAAAATGAAGCAATGAGATGGGAGTTAGAGGCAGAAACAAGGGCGTTAAGCGACAATGAGAGAGGATCGTGGCTGGAGGCTAGAAAACAATGGGAGGATAAAGAAAGAGAGTATGGCAACATGCTTCGTCAAAAATCTAGAATTAAGTGGGATATAGAAGGTGACGAAAACTCAAAAAAATTTCATTCATATGTAAAGAGGAGGACGAACAAATGTAACATAAGAGGGCTTATGGTAAACGGGGTATGGTGTGAGGATCCTAAAATAATAAAAGAGGAGATGGGTAATCATTACAAAAACATGTTCTCCGAAAGAGGGGTAATGCGTCCGATTTTTTGTAGTAACAAAATTGAGAAAATATCGTTCGAAGAAGCCCAAAGTTTGGAAAAGATGTTTAACGAGAAGGAAGTGTGGGAAGCAATTTGTGGGTGTGTGGTATGTGCTTAAATACACATACCTTTTACCTACTAAAACGAGCTAAAAAGACCAATAAGGAACGAAAATGACATAAAAATGCATTGTATATGTGTATTTTGTGATTTGTGTCTTGCAGGTACGGATATTAAATAAAAGGACAAAAAACGAAGCCAATACGGACAAAACCGAGCACGAAAATGGAAAGAGCGTGGAAAATCGAAGCCGAAGGCATACCCATCTTCTACGGACCAACCCGAGCCCACTTAATGGGCCGGGTCAGCCCACAAGCCTAATATTATAAACCTAAAAAGCCCAAAAGTTCCTAAAAAGCCCAATACCCTTTTAATATAACTTACAGCCTAAACTATCAAGTTATATAAATGAAAAGGCCCATTCTCAAAGTCAAACAACAAAAGGGCAGTCAAAATTACTGTTACCCTTTCTCCTTCCCTCCCTTTTCACCCAAACAGTACAAATCATATGTAAGGTAAAATCCACCCAATCACACGCTCTTAAGGCTTCTAGAAGGGCAACTCCTGACACCTCTGACACCCCAAATAGCCACGCTGGCAATCCCCAGCTATATGATTGGCTGATTAGACGTGTACTTGATCCAACGGCTCATATTTGATGGATTGAATTTGGTTATGATTGGAAGGCCAAGATTAGAAGATGAGAACGCTCCTGGAAGGCTAGAAGGTTCTTCTATCCCCCACAAATAGAGGGTTGGATCATACATTAGAGATATGTAGGTTTTAGCTTAAGCTTTTAGTAGTTAATAGTGTTTAGTAGCTTTTAGAATTAATTTTTATGTAATTTAGTTTTCCAAGCATTGTAACCTCTTATATATTCAATAAAATTCTGTTTAATTTCAATTCATGTTTTTCTCTTTAATGCAATTATGGTTTAAATTGTTCAAATTCATCTAATAAGCTTCTATAAGCTCTTAATTACTACATAAGCTTGCTTATACTCAGTTAAGCCTTCAAAAGCTTAACTGAGTTTAGATATTTACTTTAATCCTCCACTAAAATACCTCAGCTTTTAATTTGGATGAGGGTGGACGTGACAAAGCTCTGGGTCCCAACGGTTTTAATTTCAAGTTTATTAAAAAAGCTTGAGAGTTAATTAAACCGGAGCTTTTAAGAGCGGTTGCATGGTTTTGGGAAAACATGGAGATTTTAAAGGGGTTTCGTCACTATCAATTGGATATTTGTTTTAGATTTAATGAAAAGAATGGGTTTCAGAGAAAAATGGTGTAAATGGGTGGAAATATGTCTTAGGTCGGCGAGTATGGCCATATTGGTAAATGGCTCACCATCGGAGGAATTTGGATTAAAGAGGGGTGTTAGACAAGGTGATCCTTTATCACCTTTCCTTTTTATTTTGGCGGCAGAGGGGCTAAATGCGATTGTTACCGAAGCGGTTGAGAAAGGCATATTTAGAGGAGTTGTAGTAAGAGAAAATAAGGTTACGGTTTCACATTTACAATATGCGGATAATACCATATTTTTTGGTGAATGGAATAAAGAGAATGCTAAAGCTCTTATGTGCATTCTCAAATGCTTCGAAGAGGTATCTGGACTAAAGGTAAACTATAATAAAAGCAAGATCTACGGTATAGGAGTTAACGAGGGGGACATGATGGATATGGAGAGATGGATGGGGTGTGGCATCGGGGAATTCCCGTTTACGTGGGCTTGCCAATTGGTGAGAACATGAGGAGGGTGAATGCTTGGGGTCCCGTGGTGGAAAAATTCAAAAGTAGGCTAGCGGATTGGAAAGCAAAAACGATGTCATTTGGGGGTCATCTAGCATTGGTTAAATCGGTGTTGGGTAGCTTGCCATTGTATTATTTCTCAATGTTTTACGTGCCTTTGAGTGTTATAAAAAATCTTGAGAGAATTAGGAAAAATTTCTTTTGAGGAGGGGTCGGGGAGGGCAAAAAACTCTCTTGGGTGAAATGGGATTCGGTTCTCAGTTCGTTTAGGGATTGGGGGGGTTAATATTAAACTTGGCTTTATTAGGTAATTGGTGGTGGAGATTTATGAGAGAGGGCAGTAGTTTGTGGGTTAGGGTAATTAAAAGCATTCATGGTACTAGTGGTGGGTTGGGCGATGGAAGGGATATGAGAGGAGGGAGGTCGGGTGGCGGGGTATGAAGGACTTTGTGAGGGATTGGTTGAGGAGGATTATGGAGTTGGGGTTAGATTTTTCATTTCCTTATGTGTTGGAGTGTTAGGTGATGAGTAGGATTATTAGGTTTTGGGTCGATAATAAGTGGGTTGATAATAGGAGAGTTGTGATGATTCACCTAAGTTATTCTTTAGATAGAAGGAAAGGAGGGCAGAGTTGGGATAAGGGGTCTGTGGGTTAATGGAGTGTGGTGTTGGGACATGGGAATGGGTTAGATAATCATTAGGGGTAGAGTAACTAGGGAATTTGGAGATGTGAGCTTTTAGGTTTCGGTACAAAATGTTGGTGTTTAATTCTAATTGTGCTGAGAATAAATGGAGATGGTTGCTTGGTGAAGACGGCGAGTTCACGGTTAAAGACCTAGCAATATTGGTGGAGGAGAAGAATCCGTACGTTGAAAATAGAGGGCATGAGACGCTTTGGAATAGATTGGTTCCTGAGAAAGTTAACATTTTCGTATGGAGGGCGCTAAAAGGAAGACTTCCGGTTCGTGTGGAGCTAGATAGAAGAGGCATTGATTTGGATTCCATTCTTTGTCCATGTTGCAACGATATCGTGGAGACATGTGCTCATTGCTTGGTCACTTGTGATTTAGCGATGAGTGTGTGGGTAAAGGTTTTCAATTGGTGGAGGGTGGGAAGTGCCAATGCATTCTCTATTGATGAATTATTTTCATCAAATGGAAGTGTTAATGTTCCCACCTTTCTTGTTCGTGTTTGGCAAGCGGTTATTTGGACTTTCGGGTATTTCATTTGGAAGGAAAGAAATGCAAGGGTGTTTGGCCAAAAAGTCTCAAGCACAAACAAGATTGTTCAAGACATTCAACTCAAAAGTTTTGAATGGATTACGAGAAGATCAAATAAATATAACGAGTTAGATTGGCAACAATGGTTATGGGAACCATTAAAGATTCAGATATAGTGTGTTTGGTATAAGTGTTTATGGGTTGTTCATGGGTCTGCTGCATTATCTGATATTAGCAGTCATGTGTGTGTTCAGTTCTAGTTCTACTGTTCACTGCAAGTGCTTTGTGTCTTTATCGGTGTAACAGGCCTGCTACATTTTGGTCACAACTGCTGATAATATAAAAGTGAGTACCTGTTGTGTTAGTTTTTTATGGGACATCAAGGTATACTACTGATGAGTGTGTGACGCTGTCGTCGTAGGACTTCTACACGAAGTTTTACAACTCCCTAGGCAGAGCACCTAATCGTTGTAGTAGTATAGGCAAGGCTCGGGGGTTGTTATCGTTCACTCGGGGAATAGATTGGGAAGGCTTGATCATGGTCTAATAGAATTCTAAGGGTTGAAAGAAGATTATTTTTGTATTTTTATGTTTATAGGAAAGCAGGTAAAATCATATATTGAGAGGAGGGTTTGGTTTTAGCTAATAAACTAAATAACAACTACGCTAATGGTGATAACAATAAGATAAAAGATTATGTTTATTTAATCATGTATTCTTCCCTAGATTGCTTCTCCTAGTGTTGTTGCTTTGTCACACTTGTGATGATCTATGTAATTATTTCCTAAGTCATGAACGAATTACACGAACCCGTCGTCTATTTAATATTCCGTTAAGGCAACACGCAAGTAAGGTAGTATGAAGACTATTACAAGGCCCCTAAGAGTATATTAAATGCATGTGAAATATATTAAGAGTGGATCAACCATATTAGGGGGCAAGGTAGTATGAAGACTGTTACCCGATGGTATCCTTTCTACACAATCATGTTTCCCTAGACATATCAACAGCGATACAAACAAAAGCTGGTTTTCTAGAGCCTAACACGCACATCCATCACAAGAAGCAACACCACTAAGATCTACATTCTAGGTTTCATACAATCATAAATAAACACAATAGAAAGTTTAGCCAAGCATGTTATAGATAAAGCAAGAACATATAAGAATCACACAACAAGACATATTGAATGATTAAACATGTCTTACTTGATTAGAACATGAATTGAAGGAAGTACAATAGGGTTTTTAGGCCCTAAAATCTTCCCTAACAGCTGCTAAACGAACTAGGGTTCGTACCCTCTTTTTATTCTAAAGTTACACACTTAAAACTCTAAATTCGAGTTTGTATATATAGAAAAATCGCTATGACGACGTCGCGTTTTAGTCATGACGCCGTCATGAAAGAGAATATTCTAGATAATGGGCTGGGTCGTGCGCTCTGATGCCGTCATGGAATCTGTGACGCCGTCGTGGTCTTCGTTGTGACGGCGTCACGTTGAATCTGTGACGCCGTCTCTAGCTGCTGAGAACATTATCTTGAGAGATGTTGGTGTAGGTCCGTAGTCTTGTCTGTTTCTTATCCAAATGAGCCTAAGTCACGTGTAATTCTTCCAAATGCGAAATACCTGAAAAGGGACGATTAAGTACCTATTTTGGGCATAAATGCACGATTTAAGGGGTTAAACGACCCCGAAAAAGTGTATAAAATGACACTTCATCAAATACCCTTACACTTGGGATTTGCTTGTCCTCAAGCAAATGGGCTTTTCTACCTAGACAATAACAATATGAGGGTCATTTTACCTACTCTTTAAACATATTTTACAACACAACCTTCTAGACCTTGTAATTAAAAGCACGTAAAGTATATACTAGCACCTCACATAAGTGTTTAGGGATTCTCTCTTTCACTCGGTTGTATAATAAATTATAACATATGGGGGAAATGGAAAATCAACACTCATTCCTGTCATAGCATATAAATTACCATAGGCTTGGTAAATGATCAAACCTTCATTGCTAGGTGCAATCATTATTCATTACTATCTAAGAGGTCTTTTAAAGGGTTGTGGGGTGTAGGTGTAAGATAACATATAATGGAAACGGAAACGGATGGGATACATTTGGGTGGCTTTGGGTGAATTTGGAGTGGAAGGGTTAGATAATTATTTACACTAATACACTTTGGTATGGTTGCTAAGCCAAGACTCGGACGAAGATCTACAAACTCTATACAACTCTACATCAATCTATTTCTTTTTCTTTTCTCATTTTTTTATATAACATAATACATCACATGGGGTTTATAATTTACGTAACCCCTACGGATTGTGCTTTTTACATGCTGATATTTACCAATCTTGCTATTGACCCGGTATTGTGGTGTATCAAAATTATACACGAAGCTTCATTTTAAATAATATGTGGGTATTGACTACTTTTTTTCTTCCCATTCTTTCGTAAATAAATTACTCCATTGTATCCTTATTTCTCAAGATTGTATTTACAAGGATAAGGACTTAGCAACCGTGTACTCAAATAATTAACTTGGGTTAAACACAATAATGTACTAAAAATGAGTACATACAGGGTAGGCTAAGGCGATTTGGGTGTAACAATTGGTTTAAGGGTGACAATGCTCTTCATTAATAATCTGGAATCCACCAAAAAATTATGAGAATCGTGAAAAGGGATAGGCTCGGAGGGTTGTACTAGGGGTATCCAGCACTAAAGATGAGTGCATGGCAAGGGTGTGGGATAGTTATATGATCGGTGTGACCATAATAACAATTACATGTTTAAAACATAGGTTAATCCTAATGCCTCTTATCAAGCAAATCCTAATACTTACTATGCGGTCTCGGGATGTATCACAATAACAAGTTCTAAAATTTAATATACTACCGGTACACTCATATAATTTAATACGGATCTCAATGCTCTAGAAAAGGCGACAAAGACCACACGTACACATCTATAACGATGGAATAGATACATATGACTGCTCACTCCTTGACTCGAGAAAGCTAAAGGTATAAACTATCTTGGGTATCAATAATAGATACCCGAATTCTTAAAGATCTAAAGACGAACCTCATATTTTTAGGGTAGAATTCTGAGGGTTTTGTGCTAGTCATAGAGACACTATTAATACTTGGTTTTCATCGGTATGTGTCATAAAAAAATTAATTTTTGGTTAAAATTACCTTTTTATGCTATGTTTCGATATATTACCCATCATTTTAAGAACAAAGCAAATGGAAAATGAAATAATAGTTTCTAAGGCTTATTTCCCCCTACACTTAAGTTGAACATTGTCTCCAATGTTCTATAGAAGTACCTGGTTTGCTCAATAATAGAGAAGAAACATGTGATAACTGGTTAAATCTTCCTTTGAGAATCATCCAATGAAACTTCATAAGAACTTCCAAGTTTCTTCTCATCAAATATAACCTGTAATCAAAGACAAAGAAAACTACACCAAGCATAAAATATGCGATAAACAAATATACAATATGAATTTAGGGTTCGACTCGATAAAACAATAAAGATAGGATGAGAGAATTGTTAAACTCATTAGGTTTTGTAGGTTTATAACAGAAGAATACATATTTTAAATGTTATGCAAGTGTTATTTTCAAAAATAATTAAAAACTTTAAGATTTCTAGACATAGGCATTTGACGCCGTCTGGGTTTATGTGACCCCGTCACAGGTGTCGTGGTGACGGCATCGTGTGTAAATCGTGACGCCGTTTCCATGTTCCGTGAAAACGAAATTTTTGTTTTTGATGAAAAATTTCCTGCACTTGATTCCATAATTTAATTACTGTACAAATGGCTGCATAAAATCTGAGATTTAACAATTCAATCATATGACTTGAAACTGACGCGAGTTAATCTAAACAATTTATTTAGCATGTTTGAACTTAGCTCAAAAGCCGGATAAATTCCTCTACACTTATTATTTGCAAAATACCTTTGATTGAAATTAAGACAAGGTTAAAGACAAACAAAGCATGATTACAAGATAGTTCAAACATAATAAAACAAACTATAAAGAATTAAAACACACATGACACTCCTAATTGAGGGAAAAGTAAATTGGGTTGCCTCCCAAGAAGCGCTATTCTTTATTAACGAGTCTTGTAGCTAGACTTGAAGTCACACGTCCTTACGTGACTTCTCCTTCATCGTCGAGAGTTACATCATCGTCTTTGTTGGTGTCCAATAAGTTCTTTTGATATGGCTTCATCCGTTGTTTATTTACAATAAATTCGCTTCCATCTTCATCGTACAACTCAATTGCTCTGTTTTTCATGTCTTTACTTACCGAAAATGGACCGTACCATCTTGACTTTAGTTTTTTGGGGAATAGTCTTAATCGTGAGTTAAAGAGAAGTACCTTATAGCCTTTTTCATAGTTAATTGGCAATTCTAGTCGTTTATCGTTCCACCTTTTCGTTCTTTCCTTATATGAGATGGATGATTCGTAGGCGTCAAGCCTCATTTCGTCCAACTCATTAATCTGTAAGAACCGGTTTTCTCCAGCTTTCTTAAGGTCCATGTTATAGTTTTTTATGGCCCAATATGCCTTATGTTCCAATTCGAGAGGAAGATGGCATGCCTTGCCGTAGATTATCCTAAACGGGGTCGTTCCTAAAGGGGTTTTAAAGGTTGTCCGAAATGCCCATAATGCATCATCTAATTTGTATGACCAGTCCATCCTGTTGTTCCCTATGGTTTTTTCGAGAATACGCTTTATCGCTCGGTTCTTGTTCTCGACTTGTCCGTTTGTCTGAGGATGATACGCTGTCGAGAATCGGTGAAGCACTCCATACCTTTTCATTGCTTTCTCCATTTGGTAGTTGCATAAATGAGTACCCCTATCGCTAATGAGGGCTTTTGGTATTCCAAATCGTGTGAATAGTCTTTTGAGGAAGTTCACTACATTTCTAGCATTACTTGTGGGAAAGGCCTGAGCCTCTACCCACTTGGATACGTAGTTAATAGCTACTAGGATGTATTTGTTTCCGTTTGATGAGGGGAAAGGTCCCATAAAGTCTATCCCCCAAATATCGAATATTTCGCAGACTTGGATGTATTTTTAAGGTGTTTCGTCTCTTGAGGAAATGTTTCCGGCCCGCTGACATGCATCGCAAACTTGGACCAATTTACGTGCATCTCGAAAGATATATGGTCAGTAAAACCCTGCCTCAAATACTTTCCTTTCGGTGGTGGCGATGTCATGATGTCCTTTGGACTGTCCGCTGTGACATTGTCGAAGGATTTGCGCTGCTTCATCTCCGGCTACTCATCTTCATATGATTCGGTCAACATACTGTTTGAATAGGAAGGGATCATCCCAAAAGTAATGCCTCAAATCGCTGAAGAATTTTTGTTTCTCTTGGCAGGTGGATCGAAAGGGTAGTACTCGACTAGCTAAATAGTTATCATAGTCAGCATACCTCGGTTAGTTATTCTTGTCGGAGATTGCCATCAACCGCTCTTTAGGAAATAAGTCTCTTATATCAGCCCTGGCCAGCTTCCCTAGGTCGGGGTTTTCGAGTCCAGAGATGATCGGCTGCCAGATTTTCAACGCCTTTCTTATCACGGATCTCGATATAGAATTCTTAGAACAGGAAGATCTACCGAATTAGGCGTAGTTTTGCATCTTGTTTTGTGAATAGATATCGCAGGGCATAATGATCCGTGAAAACGGTGGTCTTAGATAAGACCAGGTATTGATGAAATTTGTCGAATGCAAAGACAACGGCCAACAGCTCCTTCTCAGTAGTTGTGTAGTTCTCTTGTGCTTCGTTCATTGTTTTGCTAGAGTAGTGTATGGGCTTGAAATGTTTGTCGATTATTTGTCCTAGTACTGCCCCGACAACATAATCACTTGTGTCGCATATGATTTCAAATGGTAATGACCAATCTGGCTTGATCATGATTGGTGCCTATATCAGTTCACGTTTTAATGTGTCGAATGCTTGAATGCATTCTTCGGAGAAGTTGAATGATGCATCTTTAACTAGGAGCCGAGTCATTGGGCGTGCGATTTGTGAGAAATCTTTATGAATCTTCTATAGAATCCAGCATGTCCTAGAAAGTTTCGAATGGCTTTTACATTCGTTGGATATGGTAGTTTGGAAATTTACTAGATTTTTGCTATATCGACTTCTATCCCAGAACCTAAGACCTTATGGTCGAGGTATATTCCTTCCTTTACCATGAAGTGGCATTTTTACCAATTTAATACAAGGTTGGTTTCCTCGCACCTTTTTAGCATTTTCACCAGGTTTTTGAGGTAATGGTCGAAAGAACTACCAAAGACAGAGAAATCGTCCATGAATACCTCTATGCTATCCTCAATAAGCTCATGGAATATTGCTGTCATGCATCGTTGAATAGTGGCCAGGGCATTGCATAATCCGAAAGGCATACGTTTGTATGCGAAGGTTCTGTAGGGGCAGTGAACGTGGTTTTCTCTTGATCTTCAGTGGCGATAGGGATTTTGAAGTATCCAGAAAATCCATCTAGGAAGCAGTAGTATTTATGCCGAGCCAGTCGTTCGAGCATCTGATCGATGAACGAAAATGGAAAGTGATCTTTCCGGGTTGCGTTATTCAACTTACGATAGTCGATACATACGCGCCATCCGGTAACTGTCTGTTATGGGATGAGTTCATCTTTTTCATTCTTTACTACGGTCATTCCTCCCTTCTTCAGGACAACCTGAACAGGGCTTACCCACGGACTGTCGAATATGGGATAGATCAATCTAGCATCAAGATGTTTTTTGACTTCCTTCTTTACTACCTCCTTGATGTTGAGGTTAACTCGCCTTTGAGGTTGGACACTTGGTTTGAACTCGTCTTCCATGAGGATTTTATGAGTACAGAAGGATGAGTCGATCCCTTTAATGTCCGCAATACTCCAAGCGATCGCCCCTTTATGATTCCGAAGAACCTCGAGAAGTCTGGTTTTTTTGTCGGTGGACAATGCGGATGAGATGACCATTGGGAGTTGGTTATTTTCTTGGAGGAAAGCGTACTTAAGGTGTTCGGGTAATTCCTTTAATTTGATTTTGGGTGGTTCCACGCTTGATGGTTTCAGTCGATTCTCCGAGGCTATCCATTCGAGTGGTTCTACCAGTTCTGTCATTGGGTAGAAAGAAACAACGAGTGCTTTGTTAGAATCTTCCTATTCTTCTTCTTCAGTCCATCTTCCTTCATGATTTACTGTGTCGACCCATTGTTCCCGGACCAGCTTAGCGGTGTGATCGGCGCAATATAGGTAGTCGTCGAAGGAGTGTTTGGATTTCAAAGATTTCTCGATGTTGAAGGTGATGGTTTCACATCCGACCCTTAAAATCAATTTTCCCTCATGTACGTCGATCATAACTCTTGCCGTGGCGAGGAAGGACCGCCCCAAAATGTTCGAGACTAGCTCGTCTTCGTCCATCTCTAAAACTACAAAATCGACTGGGAAGATGAATTTGCTTACTTTTACCAACAGATTCTCGCAGACCCCGATGGGGTATTTGATAGATCGATCGGCCAGCTGAATACTCATTTTGGTTGGTTTGAGTTTAGAAATCCCTAATCGTCGGAAGATAGAAAGTGGCATGAGATTTATACTTGCCCCTAAATCAGCCAGGGCATTCTTTACTGCCAGGGGTCCGATGAGACATGGCAGTGTGAAGCTTCTTGGGTCTCCTTCCTTTTGGGGCAGACTTCTTTGAATAATAGCGAAACATTCCTCACTAAGTTTGACTGAGGAGGCCGCTTTCTCAAGTTTCTCCTTATGCGAAAGTAGATCTTTTAAAATTTTGGCTCCCTTTTGCATGTGAATCATTGCTTCAAGGAATGGAAAATTTATATGAATTTGATTAAAGATTGAAAGAAGCCGCTCATCCTCGTCATCCTTTTTCTGCTTCTTTAATCTGGATGGAAAAGGTAGATTGGATGTCTTGGAAGGTTGGTAAAAGATGGATGGCCGAGGGGCGGGTTCTTGTGTAATGCTTGGTTCGGACGTTCGCTGTCCTCAGACCCTTCTTTTCGGTTTCCCCTTTGGTGAAGTTGTCAGTCGCTCGTCGTAGCGTGGCTGGAAAAGGGGGGTCTTGTGTGCTAATTCTTTATCTAGTTGTTATGGCGAAAGTTGGTGCATCAGGTTCAGGGGTTTCGCTTTTGTTGATTATTGAGAGAATTTGGGAGTACTGTTCACGCAATTCTTTTTGGTGCTAGACAAGCATATCTCCTATCCCTCTTGCGTGAGAGTTCTTTTCGAGCATGAAGTTGGCGACCTCGTCTTTAAACTTGCTTCTAACAATCTATTCGGGGCCATCCGTTCCCTTCTCCTTACGTTTGTTGTTCCCTCATGGTGAGGTGTCGCCGTTATGATAAAACCTTAGAAGGGAAGGATCATTCTAGATGTCTCCCCCAGATAAACAGACCTGCTCGACCTGGCTAGTTTGCTTGCATTCATCAGCCTCATAAGATCCACCGTAGTAGTCGCAGATTAAGTAGGGGTTTTTCAACCCAACCTCTCGAGTAGGTGTTTCGAGGTAAGAAATTTGATTGCAAGTCCTTTTTAGGCGCCCCCTTCGCATTGCTTTCGAGATGGAAGAGATGTTCATGGGTGGCGACATGTCATCCCGCAGATCATCTTGGTATTGGACATATTCTTCAATTCGATTCCACCCTTCTTCTTCGGTGAGAGATTGAAAGCGAAATTGGGCGAACTGGTCGAGTTTCCTACGGTCGTCCTAGGATATGTTATCATGAAAGATTTATACCAGAAGTCATTTCTGTATTCCATGATGGGGGATTTGTTTGATTAAGTCCTGGAAACGGGACCCAAGCACTTTTGATAGGTTTGTCGCCCCCTTGTTTGAATAGGAGGATTAAATCTCTAAGGGCCGAGGTACGTCCTACAGAAAAAATGGTTGAGGAATCGTGAAACGAACTAATCCCACGTCGTGATTTGAGTAGGGGGTATTCTATCAAGCCATTCTGCCGCGTTTCCTTTGAGGGAGAAGTGGAAGAACCTTAACCTAGATGTATCTCTTGTGGCTCCATCAGCTCGTATGGTGTCAATGATACTTAAATAATGCGTAGCATGTCAGAGGGGATCCTTGTTTCTCAGTCCCTGGAATGTACATGTACTTTGAATCAACCGGATGTCGCGTGAGTCAACGATTCTTCCCATTTGTTCGGTTGGAAAGGTGATTGGATTTTGGAAACCGGAGGGTGTGGGGTGCGGGTGTTCATGCAAGGTCTTGGAAGGGGTTGGCGGTTTAGGTCTAATGTTGTTGGACGGAGATGCTTCTTCATCAAAGAGGTTTCTTCCAGCTATAGCGAGAGATTCGTTTTGATGTGATTGCAAGGCGGCTCTCCTAAGCCTTCGAAATTCTCTTTTGGGTTCGTCGAGAGGTTTTGTTAACCTTTTAACGGTGCTACGTGTCATGGTGACAGATTTACGAAACACATAACACAAAGAAGAGATAGACTACAAGAAAGCTAATATGCGGAAATTAAATCTTACTTGAAAGATTCAAGCAAGTAGAACTAAGCTAAACTATGATCAAAACCTAACTATTCCCCAGGCGGCGGTGCCAAAAACTTAATGCGATCGTCGTAGGACTTCTACACGAAGTTTTACAACTCTCTAGGCAGAGCACCTAATCGTTGTAGTAGTAGTATAGGCAAGGCTCGATGATTGTTATCGTTCACTCGGGGAATAGGTTGGGAAGGCTTGATCACGGTCTAACAGAATTCTAAGGGTTGAAAGAAGATTATTTTTGTATTTTTATGTTTATAGGAAAGCAGGTAAAATCATATATTGATAGGGGGGTTTGGTTTTAGCTAATAAAGTAATTAACAACTACGATAATGGTGCTAACAATAAGATAAAAGATTGTGTTTATTTAATCATATATTACTCCATAGATTGCTTCTCCTAGTTTTGTTGCTTTGTCACACTTGTGATGATCTATGTAATTATTTCCTAAGTCATGAACGAATTACACGAACCCGCCGTCTATTTAATATTCCGTTAAGGCAACGCACAAGTAAGGTAGTATGAAGACTATTACAAGGCCCCTAAGAGTATATTAAATGCATGTGACATATATTATAAGTGGATCAACCATATTAGGGGGCAAGGTAGTATGAAATTTGTTACTCGATGATATCCTTTCTACACAATCATGTTTTCCTAGACATATCAACAGCGATACAGATAAAAGCTAGTTTTCTAGAGCCTAACAAGCACATCCATCACAAGAAGCAACACCACTAAGATCTAAATTCTAGGTTTTATACAATCATAAATAAACACAATAGGAAGTTTAGCCAATCAGGTTATAGATAAAGCAAGAACAGATAAGAATCACACAACAAGACATATTGAATGACTAAATAAGTCTCACTTGATTAGAACATGAATTGAAGGAAGTACAATAGGGTTTTTAGGCCCTAAAATCATCCCTAACAGCTGCTAAACAAACTAGGGTTCATACCCTCTTTTTATTCTAAAGTTACACACTTAAAACCCTAAATTCGGGTTTGTATATATAGGAAAATCGTTGTGACGTAATCGTGTTTTAGTCGTGACGCCGTCATGAAAGAGAATATTCTAGATAATGGGTTGAGTCATGCGCTCTGACGCCGTTGTGGAATCTGTGACGCCGTCGTGGTCTTCGTTGTGACGGCGTCACGTTGAATCTGTGGCGCCGTCTCCAACTGCTGAGAACATTATCTTGAGAGATGTTGGTGTTGGTCCGTAGTCTTGTCCGTTTCTTCTCCAAGTGAGCCCAAGTCACGTGTAATTCTTCCAAATGCCTTCCAAATGCGAAATACCTGAAAAGGAATGATTAAGTACCTATTTTGGGCATAAATGCACGATTTAGGGGGTTAAACGACCCCGAAAAAGTGTATAAAATAACACCTCATCAGTGTGATATTTAGTGGGTCTGCTGCATTTATTCTCAGTGAAGATAGTTTCTATGGAAGTGTTTATATGAGACACCAAATATGTATTCAAGTATTGGCAAGGGGTTTTAATTGTCTTTTCGTTCAACCAAGTCAACTTGTTTCATTGTCTGGTGCAGGGGTGGCAATTTCTGACCCGACACGAAACCCGACCTGAAACCGACACGAAAATTAACAGGTTCGGGTTGAGTATAAATAGATTCGGGTCAGGTTTGAGTCGACCTATCTAACCCGTTTATTAAACAGGTTAGGTTCGGGTTAAGAATAAATTAAGTGGGTCGACCCGTCAACCCGTTTAAGATTTTTTTCTAAATTAAAAATTATTTATATTATATTATACGGGTTATATGGGTTATGGGTTGACCCGCAAACCCGTTAAACCTGTTTTACCCGTGTAAAGTGTGGACTTTTATATCTAAAACGGGTTAAATGGGTCAACCCGAAACCCGTTTAACCTATTCAACTCGTGTAACCTACTTAACCCGCCAACCCAAGTATATATACGGGTTAAATGGGTCAGGTTCAGATTATGTGTAAACAGGTTAGGGTTGACATAGCTGACCCGATTATTTAAATGGGTCAGGTCCGGGTTAGGATTTTATGACCCGCCAACCTGTCAACCGGAACCCGTCAACCCAAACCCGACTCAAATTGCCACCCCTAGTCTGGTGGGGCAATAGGTAGTGAGTGGGCTCACTTTTTTGGTTTTATTAATTGTGCATATGTCTTAGCTGTAGCATGTAGGCATGTGTGCTTTGCATCTTTTTTCTTGTTTTGGTAGTTAGCTTTTTGTGTTTGCTGTATTTTCTCCTGGGCTCTTCTCTTTAACCATCTTGGTTAGACGGAGGATCGCCTTTTCTTTGTATCTTGTTTTTTTGTTTGGTTCCTTTAATATATTGTTGCCTTTCTAAAAAAACAGCACCTTAGATAAAGTACATTATTATTTGAATTCTATTATATTGTTTAAGAAATAATGGTTCTTTGTCTTTTACCATTGGCTTACATTTCCTCAACAAATCGCTTATTTTTATAAAATCAAAAAGTAAAGTCGATAGATTCAACCTAATTTCAAAAAGTGAACTCAATGTCCCTTGTGCCGGTTATCATTAGCATAATATTCAGCCTAAGAGTAAAACCCAATGGAATACAATTATGAGTAAAGATCAAAATGTTTGCATCCCTCCTGAACTATAAGATTGTTTGGTTCAATCATTTAATCCCAAGACAAGCTTTCATATTGTGGATGGCTATGCAGGATAAGCTACTAACTCAAGACAAAATTGAGAAATGGAATCATGATGGGGATTTTAAATGTGGATTGTAAGCAATGCAGAGACTCAACTATTCACCTCCTCTTTCAATGTAAATACTCAAGGAGATATGGAGCAAAATGGTTGAAAAGTCCTATTTGATGGGTATGCAGTTCAACATTCATGATGTGATTGAGTAATTGGCAGAAAGGAAAGTAATGAAAATTTTTGGTAATGTTGTCAACAAGATTATTCTAGCTGCTACTGTCTACTTTGTATGGCAGGAAAGAAACCTTAGAATGTTCAGAGGAAAAAGCAGAAGTGAAGAAGCTCTCATTAAAGTCATCTATGATAATGTTAGAAGTAAGCTCATGACTATTAAAGTCAATAAATCCTTCAGAACAGAGATAATAGCTAAGAAATAGGATTTGCAATGGAGGAATGAATTCTTGATAGCTGCCTAATTGTTTGATTCTGCAATAAGGGGTGTTTGGATATGAATTTAGATGCTGAATTCAGATCTTTGCAGAGGGCCCTGTATCTTGGCAACAAGAACCATTCTCTAAGTTTTATTCCTACTATCTCAAGGAATGGGAAGTTATTGAGTAGTGGGCTGTGTAAACTTAGAGTTAAAGGCTTCCCTTGTTACCATAAGGTGGGTTGCCTGCTATGGCTGGAGGCCATCTTAGTGATGCCTTTGCTACTGGTCATGGTGGACAGTAGTGAGGGAAATGTAGCTAAGAGGGATTGTTTCCCTGAGCAACTCCTTCTCAAGCAGTACATGTTGCTTATGGGTTTGGATCTCAGTGAGAACAGAAGTTTTACTCTTTTTCTAGTGATGCCCACTATAAGAGCCTCTTGGATTGAAGGATGGGTTCCTTTGGACTAAGGTAGGGTTTAAAATTTGACGAATACGTACAAAAGCGTACATAACGTAGAAAAATGTGTGAAACGTACGAAAATAGAGTTTTTTTTACGTTTTTGTACGCTTTTATACGATTTCGTACAAAAAGTCGCACAAACGTATAAAAACGTAAAAATATATAAAAATGTACTAAACGTAGAAAAACGTGCGAAAACGTGTATAAAGACATATACAAACGGGCGAAAACGAACGAAAACGTGCGAACACGCTCGAAAACGTAAAAAAGTATAAAAACGAATAATAACGTATAAACCAAAAATTAGTCTATTTTTCCGTTTGACCCGAGACTGTTTGCCCGTTTGGCCCGCACCCGTTTGATCCAAGTTTTAAAAATCACCGTTTGGCCCGTTGCCCGTTTGACCCGTGGCGCGAACCCGCCTGGCCCGCCCATTTTGCCACCGCTACATGTACTATATCAAATTTACTTTTTCATATTAGCGATGTTTGCCCAATTCACTCATTTGCATCTTTCATGCATTTTGGAATGCTAAACACTACAACATATCTAGATATAGCTTTTAGACATAACTTGTCGTTCAAAAATAAAGCTTGTATATATAGCTAAAGTTTATGTCTGCTCCAATTTATGAGGAGTTTCATTTTTACCATCTCTCAAGTAATCATACATAACCTCGCTACTACATATGCACCTTAATAAAAAGTTTAGTTGAATTTAATCATAGTTACATGCACTTGATCAATTACCTATAGACAACCAAACATATGTGATTCGCTTGTTAAGTTTCTGATTTAGTGTAGTTACTCTTATGATTTGCTTCATTGCGTTCAACCACTGCTACTTCGTACAAAAAGTGTGTGTAACTCAAACTTGAATAAGTACTGATGAGGTTTTGTAAACATGAATAAGTACTGATGAGGTTTTGTAGATGTAAAAATGTGTATTTGTATGTGCATTCTCATCATTCATTGCTAACATTCATGATTTGCATGTCATTTCTTTTATGTAGACCTTCTCCAAAGTCCTTAGGAGTAAAAATGTGTATTTGCTTCTAAAAAGTTCATGACCGGATGGTAACTATGCACAAATTTTCTTCATAATCATTTTACTCCGCTTAGTATTCTTAAACTTTTAAGAATAAACATCTAACATTTTTACTTAAACCTATTAAATTTGCTTGCTTTCGACTCTTCTCGCAGTCTCATCCTGTTACCGCTAGCTATTACTTTCTACACAACATGGTGGTTTATACATTTTGTGGACGGGTTTTTCTCTCCTATCTACGCTCAACTTGGCATAAACATATTCGGTAAGCATACACGAGCCATCTTTTCGGGCTCATATGTTTGGCTTTGTATGAACTTCTTTTAACAGACCATTAAGTCTACAATTCTTACATAGTACTTTCATTTTCTATTATAATTTCCGGTGATCACGTCTGCACATGGGGTGTATGGGATATGCTTATTTTAAGTCATTTGACCATAGCAAGTTTCTTAAATTCATAGATGGACGGCCTAAAGTTTATCTCACCAAATTAGTGTGCTTGCAGCAACTTGCTCCGGTTATTAACTTGTTAAAACAATTTTCTGCAATCACTTATTAAACACATATCCAAACACCCGCTAAATAATAACAACCAACTTCTTTGTTTAGGCCTCGGGTTTGTAACTTCCGTCACATTCATATTTGTGGTTGGAATCTTCATGTCATCATGGTTGGGTGCATCTGTCTTAAGCCTTGGTGAATGGTTCATTAAGCGTATGCCTTTTGTTCGTCATATCTATGATGCCTCCAAGCAGATTAGCGCTGCCATATCTCCAGGTCAGTTAGTGTAACTTTTCCCGTTTAATAACCAAATAATCATTGGGATCCACAACTCATTTTGCCATCTTTGATGCAGATCAAAACTCACGAGCCTTTCAGGAAGTTGTCATTATTAAGCATCCTCGTGCCGGTGAATATGCATTTGGGTTCATCACTTCGTCCTTCATTCTTCAGGTGCTCCTTATTTATTGAATAATGTATTCTTTTGTGTGAACTCTAAAGAAGTTATCAGACCAAATTTATCCGTTCGTGAAGGAATAGACAAGTTTTCATCCCTTTTATTAGAAGTGCCAGTTTTGATTTCCATATGGGTCGATATATGTAATAATGTGTAATTATTTGTATCTAGAGCAGTTAAAATCATGTGTAATTATTTGTTTGTGATCACCATCGGTGGATTCATGATTATTTGAAAATAAATATATTAAATGGAGAAAAATGCAATAGTGGGTCAGTCTGGCCTGTTTTGACCCGTTACCCAACATGCCCGACCTATACCTTGCGAAACCCAGTAAGCTTATTTACGTATGTTTTTCTTGGTGGTGCAGAAATTGTGGTATCGGGGGGCATGTCGATGCCACAGCTGCTAACGACATCTGATTCAGGCCTCAGTCGGTATGGACCTAGAAATAACAGAAGCTGAGGGGCATGTGAATATGTTACGAGTTAACTTATTTTGTTCTTGGACTTGATCACAAAATCTTTAGATACATCATTAAAGGGGTAGTATTTTTCTGATAAATTTCGAGTTTATAGTTCAGCTAGTTAATGTTTTTTTTTTGGTTTTATTTAGTGTTATAGGTTCAAAATAGAGATATATACCGAAATCCGCAAAGTTTTCCATCTGCAATCTAGCTAACAAAGACAACCACACAATCAAATAATTATGCAATCACCATTCATGAATATATATAGATACCATACAAAACAGATTATCGGACGTACACTGATCTGAATTTACATGAATAGACAGGAATATAAAGATGGGCGCTTTTGTAATAGCGCTAGCCTATACTATAAAAACTAAACAAAAAACTATATATAACATCTCCAGAAGTGCCTTCACCTCTCAAAGCAACAATTTAACTATTTGCACGAAAGCCGAAGGATCAACACGAGGAACACCATCTATAGCACGAGAAGTGCCTTCAAAGCGTCAATTTTAGCCCTCAACAGTTGATTCTCCATAGAAACACTATGACGGGAACGAACAAGAGACTTTAGAAGTTTCTTCTCTTTAACCCGAGCCGTAAAAGCAACCTTGGAACGATGATGATCAGCTCGAACGCGCTTGTTAGTGCGGCGTACTAGGTTCCTGAAGCGGCGATCGCTTGACTCCAATTTATCTTCCAATGTACAGACATCCTTATAAAAACGGTTAGCATAGATGCGTCGCTCGTCAGCCCTTCCCTTCCACTTAGCAACACGGCGCTTCTCCAACTCTAACTCAGAAACCATATGCTGGATCTT
Source organism: Tanacetum coccineum (assembly GCA_026074375.1). NCBI lineage: Eukaryota > Viridiplantae > Streptophyta > Magnoliopsida > Asterales > Asteraceae > Tanacetum > Tanacetum coccineum. Next base: position 36,441 of record BQNB010055379.1, read on the forward strand.
GGCCGACATATCATCAACTTCAGACGACAAATCATCAACATGACTGCGAAGAAGGTTGTTCTCGAAAGCAGCAGCCTCGAAACGCTGAAAAGGAATGTAAGCAAAATCACCGTCGCTTGTCTTGAGCACGATCATCTCTTCCTTTTCCTTTTCCAAACTAAACGACGAAGCCGAAGTCAACATTATCAGATATATCGCTAGTTGCTTGGTCTTACTTTTTTTTTTATCGATACTAAGCGAATGATTGATTTTATATATATAGAGAACTATGGCGGTGGACGGAGCTGGGTATTAACTTGGGTTATCCAAGGCCCACCCAAAAACTTCAGTAGAGACTATTGATTCTATACTTTTCTAGTTTTCTAATGTATATTACACATTTTGTGACTAATACACTGTCGTTTTGACAGTGGGTCAGGTGCTACAGTATCGGGCTCCTATTTTGGGCCAGTCCGATTTTAGTTTTTTTTTTCTCTTTTTTTTTTAATTTATGCACAAAGTAGGAGGGAAAAAAAATATTACAAAAGTTCCGATTTATTCAGATAAAAAAAATACCCGCGGAAACATCTTCGATACCTAATAACTTTAAAATAATCGATATGGTCACAAACGTACAACCCATTATATTAAAAAAAAACCCATATAGCAAAAAAAAAACAACACTTTAAACATGAAGCCCAACACATAAGCCATATAAAAAAAATTATTACTAATATACACATTTGTCGAAAAACTAGCCTAAAATTCGCATAAAATGTGGCCTAAAATCTGTCCCAAAGTAAAAAAAAAAAAAATAGCCCAAAATTAGCCTGAAATCTGGCCAAAAGTAAAAAAAAAATACAAAACGGACCCTCAACTTTTAACTATTTACGATTTTCTTACACAGAAATTCCCGTAAAAAAATTTACAAAACCGTCCCAAAAAAAGAAAATATTTGGGAAAATATTAGCCCGTCCCAACGCAAATTTTTTTCCTCGAATCATACAAAAAAAGAAAATATTAAAAATTAGCGCCGCATAACGCATCGCCAAAAAAAACCCCCCGAAACGTAAAAAAGGACCCTCACCTTTTAACTATTTACGATTTTCTTACACAAAAATTCCCGTAAAAAAATTTACAAAACCGTCCCAAAAAAAAAAATTTGGGAAAAAATTAGCCTGTCCCAACGCAATTTTTTTCCCCGAATCATACAATAAAATAAAATATTAAAAATTAGCCCCGCCGCAACGCGCGGGTTCTTTTGCTTGTTAATTCAGTAAATGGTAATTCGGCCCACCCAAATTCCAAAACCAATAAAAGCTAATACTATAATTGAGATATGAGGGCTGATGTGCATAGTTTCTCTTTCATGCATATCACACTGTTATACTTATAACGTTTCATTAATTAAAGTTTTAAATGCTTATTATTAGGGGCGTGAGTATGGTTCAGTTCGGTTTCGGTCGGTTTGGTTTCGTATTTGTATAAAACCGAAACCGAACCGAAACATTTCGGTTTTTGATTTTTAGAAATCATTCGGTTTCGGTTTTGTTTCGGTTTGGTTTTTCGGTTGTCGGATTATTTTCGGTTTGGTTTTTCGGTTACACAACAATAACAATAATAAATAAATGATCATATAAAATCTTTAAAAAAAATTGTTTATGTGTTATAAAGCAACACAATAACAACGATAAAAACCTAATAAACACAAAAAACTCATATAAGAGAACTTATTATGTGTTCTAAATGGCATGTTCAAGAACCATATGAAACAAATATTAGTTACTCGACATGATATAGTTAATCTAGCAGAGCATATTCATCGTCCCCTAACTTCGATAAGAATTTATTTATGTTCTCATGTTTATAAAGACCGGTTCGGTTTATATTGGTTTTTTTAATGCTAAACTAAACAGAACCAAAAACTTCGGTTTTTTCAAAATCCGAAAACCGAACCTTCGGTTTTTCAATCGGTTTCCGTTTTTTAGGTTTCGGTTCTTCGATTTTTTTTGTTTAGGTTCGGTTTTTCGGTTTCCTGCACACCCCTACTTATTATACAAAGTATTTTCAATATTCGTACTTTGTCTCATGTATGTATAGGATCCATAACATATAAAACACTACAAATTAATGTGTTACTATGCTTATATTGTTTCATGTTAGTCCATTTTTAAGACTACACCTTTTATCATTCATTTTGGATTTGTTGACTTGAAAACTTTATACGCACGTACAATAACTTTATACCGGTTATTGACTTACTATTGCTTTCTTCCACATGTTTTCAGTATTGAGTTAGTGTGCATGTCATCTTGTGTGTCAGCGATGTGTTCGAAAAAAAGCTAAAAATCATATATAGTAACGACACTCTCCTAGTTATAACTCTCCTAGTTATATGCTAATTTGATTTTCGGCCCACCCACATGTTAAATCCTGGCTTCGTCACTAGGCGGTGGGCTAGGCTTGGGTGGTACGGTACCCATGCATGCAATTTTTTTCTTTCAAATAATGCCTTTTTAATGTTTATGATTTAATTCTCTTTTGGAGCCAAAACAATTTCTGTTTACGCAATTTTGTTTTTAGAGCATACAATTATTATTTAATGAATATCTTAAATTTTTTTTTTTTTGGGTAAAGCGTTACCCCGGTAAAGTACTTAAAAAAATTAATTTAAGTTTGATTCTTTTGTTTAAATTTACCCTTTACATTGATAGAA
>BQNB010055380.1:0-39135 GCA_026074375.1 Tanacetum coccineum
AAGCGAACGCGTAAAACTCTAAAAATAAATAATAGAATTTATTAAAGTTGTAAATAACCTGAAAATGAGAAATGTTACAACGTGTATCGGGCGAAAGCCCAAGTAATCCCAAGCCCGGCCCGTAGAAACACCAAGGCATGAAAGCCTCTTGGTTTTAACTATATATACCCATCTCCAAGTGTGGAGAGGGTGTTGGTCTCATTTGTAAGATTTCATTTGTGTAATCAACCATTCTATTTTTCTCTCTTTATTTCTCTCTCTAACTTCTTTCTAAAATTCTTATCATTTTTCTCTTATCTATTTTTCTTGTATCAATGGTGAAGTGAAGGTGATATTGGGTTACCGACATTTGGTATCAAGAGCCTCGGGTGGGTCTAGTGTTCTTGTTATTGTAAGCTTATTCGAGCTTATTTGGTTCAGCTTAGAGGATTATTTTTTTTCTTACATACGACTTATTTTTTTGTTTGTTTCTTTGCATCAAAAATGTTTTGTCTCTTTGGGCTTCAAATTATTTTGTTTTCCTAACAACAATATTAGGCTTATCTTTCAATCAGTAGGGTGTGTTCTGTTTTTCGTATGAGATAAAGTTCAAAAGAAGAGAAGACTATTATTTTTTGTGTTTGAAAACTTTTTATCGTCTTCGTTTCATTTTTTTATGATATATATAATGTGGTGTGTGTGTTTAGTGTGAGTGTGTGTGTGTGTGTGTGTGTGTGTAATATATATATATATATATATATATATATATATATATATATATAAATATTATTATACGAAATCCTTTTATTGTTTATGTAACGACTAAACCAAACACAACGGATCAAAACCTACTCATGCGGAAACGCAACCAACCAAAAACGCCCATGGCGGCTGCTGCAAAACGCCAAACGCACCCTTATTGAATTTCCGTTAAACCAACAACACCCTTATGGTGTTTACAACCAACCTAACACTTGTCCCCTAAAACTTTTCCATCTCACCCAAACAACTCTCTCATTGTTTTCCTGCAACCCAAACGCACCTTTATTGTGTAACTGTCAAACCAAACGCACCCTTAGTGCGTTCCTGCACAACCAAACGCACCCTTTGGGTGTTTTTGCACAACCAAACGCACCCTTAGGGGTTTCTGCACAACCAAACGCACCCTTTAGGTGTTTCTGCACAACCAAACGCACCCTTTGGGGGCTGCCATACCAACCAAACGCACCCTTTGTGCTATTATCGAAACCAAACGCACCCTTTTGGTGTAAATGTCAAACCTACGCACCCTTAGTGTTATAAGAACCAAAAACGCACCCAACCCCTATGGGTGCTATTACAAACCAAACCACCGCACCCCTTAGAGGGTTAAAGCAAAACGCAACGCACCCAATGTTAGTGTTTCAGCTAAACCACCGCACCATACAAGGTGACAAAGAAAAACCCAACGCACCATGTGGGTGCTAAGCAAAATAAACGTCACCCATTCGGTGTGTTACCACATAAACGAACACACCCATTCGGGTGATACTCACAGCCAAGACGCAAACTACCGCTGTGGTGGTTGTAGAAGTGGTGGGGCAGCGGGGGTGAGGTGATGATGTGGTGATGAAGGTGGCGAGATGGTGGTGCGATGGCAGCGGGGGTGACGATGGTGTCGGGTTGATGGAGATGATGATGGGTTGGTGTGGCGTCGATAGGGTTGTGTCGCGGAGAGGAGGACGACGACAGTAGGGAGGGGCGATGGTGATAGTTGTGCGATGATGATGATGGCGTGGATATGGTGGCCGGCGACGAGTGGCCGTATGTGGGTGACGAGGTGACGATATTGATGTGGTTACGATAGAGTGATAGATCCGGTGGATCGGTGATGGTGTGCGGCGTGGTGGCAGCCGGAGGGTGGCCGGAAAAAGTGACGGCGCCGAAAAACTGATTAGAGAGAGATGTGTGTGTAGGTTTATAAAAAAAGAAAAAATTACATGTTTCGTCCCTATGGTTTATACCAAACATCACGTTTCGTCCCTATTTCATTTTAATTACACTAGGCGTCCCTAATTTTGAAACTGGTAACGCTGGTCGTCCCTATTTTGGATGGTCGTTAACTTTTCTCGTTAAGTCTAATTATTAAAAGGGTATTTTGGTCTTTTTTTCCTGTCACCACCATAGGGACGAAACGTGTAATTTTTTATACGAATGAACTTAAAAAAAGACCACTTTTTTTTCTTCTTCTTATTATTATTAGTATTATTATTACGAGCAATAATTAAAAAAAATTACACGAATCAAATAAAAAATAATAATTTTCTTTTTATAAAAAGAATTTTAAAACAAAAATTTATATATTTTTATTTCGGTTTCAGTTTACGAGCAATAATAAAAAATCTTTAAAATTTTTTTTTAATTTTTTTATTTCGGTTTCAGTTTACGAGCAATAATAAAAATAAAAATTTAAATTTTTTTTATTTTGGTTTCAGTTTACGAGCAATAAAAAAAATCTTAAATTTTTTATTTTATTTTGGTTTCAGTTTACTAGCAATAATAAAAAAAATATTTTTTTTATTTCGGTTTCAGTTTACTAGCAATAAAAAAATATTTCGGTTTCAGTTTACGAGCAATAATAAAAAAAAAGTTTAAAATTTTTTTTAATTCGGTTTCAGTTTATGAGCAATAGTAAAAAAAAATTAAAATTTTAAAATTTTTTTAGTTCGGTTTCGGTTTACGAGCAATTTTATTTCGGTTTTAGTTTACGAGAAGAAAAATAATAAGACGTGGTGTTTTTTAAAAAAAATTAAAAATTGCTCGAACTAAAACCGAAGTAAAAAAATTTTAAATTTTAAATTTTTTTTATTATTGCTCGTAAACTGAAACCGAAATAAAAAAAATTAAAATTTTTTAAAATAAGAAAAAATAATAATAATAATAAGAAAAAATTACACGTTTCGTCCCTATGGTGGTGACAGGAGCAAAAAGACCAAAAATACCCTTTTAATAATTAGACTTAACGAGAAAAGTTAAAGACCATCCAAAATAGAGGCGGTCAGCGTTACGAGTTTCAAAATTAGGGACGACTGATGTATTTAAAATGAAATAGGGACGAAACGTGATTTTTGAATAAACCATAGGGACGAAACATGTAATTTTTTCTAAAAAATGAAGTAACTCTAATTGTGTTATATTTATATATAAAAAAGATTTAAAATGAAATGAAAACTGTATAATAGTTTAGGGTTGAAATTATAAATATAACCAGAGGGACCAAAGATGTAATTTTTGTTAAATAATGGTTCGGGTCTCGTTTGGATTAGTTAATGGGTGATTTAAAATACGAAACTCGCGCCATTACGTTTCAAATCATTTTTCCTATAAAAATAAGTATTTACTCGATAGTATTTCATAAATATTTTTATAACATTTATAAAAATATTTGTTATTTATTTGGTAACCCGCCGAAAATAAAAATGAATTATAACCCGAATATTCGCGTTTTCAACAAACGCTTTTAATTAAAATGCTAAGTAATTTATTAAATATTTTTATTTAATAAAAAGGTGATAATTAAATATAATTTAATTATTTCCGTGTCAGTACGCGTTGTTCTCGTTTTCAAATTTTTGCGAGGGTATTTTAGTCGTTTTCTGTTTGTTTTCGGGTCTCGGGTAAAACTAAAAAGTTGTCCAGAATGTCGTTTTACATCAAATTGCTTTAGAGTCCGAGTCGTGAAAACGTGATTTAGCGGGTCGTTTTTGATAAATCAACTTAGGAATAACATATATCTTTTCGTTTTCAGGTCAAATAAGTTAAAAATAAATTTGCACATGAGAGATATGTAATAATAAACATATTTATTATTTAATTATGTTCTGAAAAATTACCGGCTACGCGGTGATCGTTTTTATGTAACAATTAAAGGTCAAAAGACAAAAAGTCAAGTCGGACCCGAAAATCAAAGGGTAAAATAGTCATTTACAATTCCGAAATTGCCAGTTGTTACACTTGCGGTTTTCCTTTTCAAGTTTGCTGAGTTTGTTTTGGATGAACTAGTCATGGTTGTGAACTAGCAAGGTTGTAAATGAGAAGTGTAAGCAAATTGTGAGGAAAATGGTGTTTGAGGATGATGATTATAAAGGAAAAGTGGTGATATGAATTGTATAATGGTTCTTGGATTATATGGAGAACATGTTATATTCTTAGGTTTAAGATCCCACATAGTATCATATAGCATGTTTATAAGATAAAGTAGAAAAAGTTAAAAATCAAGAAAATTCAAATTTTGGCGCCTGGATTGGTGATCCACGGGTCCACCAAAATAATGTACGGATCTACCATATGGTGGATCCGTAGGTCGCAAGTTTTTATAAAAATGACCAGAACATGCATTTATGCCCCAAACATAAAATAAATTATCATGCAAGCATTATTGTCTTCTACCAAATGTCATAAAACATACAATAACAATATCCATAACCCACGATAACATCTAGTGGGTGCTAAGTTTCAACATACATCAAATTTTTCAATTCATCAAGATCTTAACAAGAAGTAAATTATCACATACCACAAAAGCATATAGACACAAAGCAAGCATAATCATTTTTGCTTCTCTAAGTATTTGGTGAGGGTGCTAACATATCGATTCAAGCATTTGAACATTCCTATCTTCTCTTGTTGTGCTTTGGTTAGATCCTCACTGTCGGATAGCTCACCATAGAACTCAAGAAAAGATGGAGCTTCATTGTCATCAGATGATGGGGATGAAGAGGTGATGACTGGGGGAGAGGTAATTTTCTTTCCCTTCTCTTTGCTAGGATTTCTTGAAATGTCGAGAGAATCCATGACGTGTTTGTGAAATGTGAACCTAGCAAGTGGGACAATGGCTTGAGGATTTGTGGTGAGGATGTGTTTGTAAAGACGGGTCAAAAGCATGGCGAAAGGCATGGAACCTTTGCGTTTCTTTATGACTTTCTCCATTCGATAAATAATCATCGAGGTGAAGTTGAACTTTCTTCCAATGGTTAGGTAGTAAAGCATGTATGGAGTGCATGCTTTTACCTTGTTTCTTTTGTCAATAGAGCAAAAGAAATTTTCCTTGAAGCAGAGTTCCCATCCTTTTAAATCGGGACGAATGTCATCAACATAGAGTTTGTTGGGGTCTCTTAGAAGTTGAGCTTGAGTGGTTCTAGGAACGATGATGGCCTTTTTGACAAGGTCATGTTTAGGGCCAAAGAATTTACTATTGGGAGGATCGTCGAGAGAACTTAGTGACCATTCACTTGAGTAGAAGGTTTCTAGAGCATGAGGAGTTTGAAGGATTCGAGAGAGTCAAGACGGAGTTAGCTCGAAGGTGAATTGACCAAGCTTGAACTCAATACAAGGAATAGCTTCCTCATTTCTTTTGACTTCAAGACTAAGATAGAATTCAACTACAAATCTAGGACATATGGGTTCATTGAGAGTAAGAAAAGGCTCGAGACCAATAGCTTAAAAGGGAGGTAGCATGTTGTTTTCGGTAATGAAGGATGGAGTGACAATTCTTCCTTCATGGAAGAGACGCTTTTCAAGAATGCGGTAAGACTCCCTAAGTTCTTCATCTATTTATCTAGTACGATGGACTCTAGGTAGATACTCTTTAGTACGTTTGTAGTCCATTTATGTTGTGATTTCACCTATAAGTAAATAACAATGACTCAAAGGAGAAAAAATAAGACGTAAACGTGTTTGTAAGCATTTGATGTGGGTGTGCGGTTTGCTTGACTCTAACAAAATGAAAATAATGATAGTAATAATAATAAGCAAACCTTGATGCACAACTATGTTTGATATTGCTCTAGATGAATGGAACGAAACAATGCTTATGAATTAAGCATTTCGTGCATGCATTCATGAGTCCAAATACATGAAGACAATGTTTTTGCGTTGTATTAACAATGTAGTTAAACAACCCTTGTTTTGAAAAGTTCCTAAAATTGAAAATCATAATTTAGGGTTTTTGTCGAAAATTGATTCTTGGCGAATCGCTTCAATTATGCTTTTTGAGTATCAAAGTAGTTATAAATTGTTGTATCTTAATTCTAATTGTATGAAAACATCAAGAAAAAATTGAAACCTCCAAATTATGTGATTTGATCAAAATCAAAATCCTATATATGAAATTAAATAGAAAATAAGATGAAATCACTTACAATAGTTGTTATAGATTGATGATTAGTTTATGATCTTGTAGATTAATTGCTCCAATTTTTGATTTGAGAGATGTTTGATTTAGGGTTTTAGTGTTTGAGTTCGTGGGTGTGTTTGTTTAATGTTTGTTATGGTCCCAATTTGTTTAAAATCACTTATTTACCCGCGATCTATAACACACGGTTCTACCTAAATAATGCACGGATCTGCGCTAGGTGGATTCGTGATCCGCAAGTGTCCTTAAATACGGACAGAATCAATTTTTAGGCAAATTGGAATATGGTGTTGTGTTTTTGGCAATTGAAGTATGATACATATACTATTAGGAGTATGTGATATAATTTTCGGAGTCGACATTCAAGTTTTGAACAAATCGTGCAACTTGTCGTGAATTTCCTGATGGAATTTCAACATAGTCGATCCTACTAGGAGTGTGTTATCCTTTAGCATAAGTTTGACCATTACTAATAACACAATCATTTGTGAATATTTGGAATTAACAAAACATCGTCAACACAAGTATGAGTTGCAATTAGATGATTGTTCTTTTCGTCCTTTTTAATCGATTTCTTAATTTTAATGTATTTACCATACATGTAGATTTTGAAAATATCTATGGTCATTTTATTGATATCTTCTTAATCTAATAAATTCTAATTCCGATTATGTTCACGATCGAAAGTTTTGTAATTGGAACTTGTAATGAGAATTAACATCTTTTGAATAATGATTAATTACTTCATTAAATTTCTGCTTACGATTATTTTTGAGATTATGGAGAATCACTATCCATGATAAGTTCCATCATTCCTAATCCTAATCTTAAATAATTAAATACTTCACGTTTTAAAGGTTTAGTAAATATATCGGCTATATTATCTTCGGATGCAACTTTCTCAATAGAAATGTTGCCCTTTTGGACGTTATCGCGTAGAAAGTGGTGATGGATTTCTATATGTTTAGTTCTAGAGTGTTGTACGGGATTTTTACTTAAGTCTATGGCGCCTTTATTATCACATAGGATCGAAACGTCATCGAGGCGTATGCCATAGTCGCTGAGAGCTTGTTTCATCCATAGTGCTTGTTGACATGCCTTCTCGGCGGAGACGTATTCGGCTTCGATCATGGAGATAGCAAGGGAAGTTTGTTTCTTAGCGAACCAAGATGTTAAACAACATCCCATGAACGTACAAACGCCACTAGTGCTTTTGCGATCAACGTAATCGCCCACGTGGTCGGAGTAAGCATAAACTATAGTTTCTATTCCGGTTCCTTTCGGATATCATAATCCTAAGTGACTAGTTCCTCTAATATACCTTAATATACCCTTAACGGCTTCTAAATGGGTAGTCTTAGGATTTTCTTAGAAACGAGCACATAAGCAAACATTAAACATAATATCGGGCATACTTGCAGTTAAGTAAAGTAAACTACCAATCATACCTCGATATTTAGAGCTATCCACGGAATCGACTTCATCGTCTTTAGTGAGCTTGATCTCCGTTGACATCGGCTTCTTGGTTGGTTTGGAATCTTCCAATCCAAACTACTTTAACATTTCCTTGATGTACTTGGATTGATTGAAAAATATCTCGCCTTCTATTTGTTTGATTTGAAGACCCAAGAAGAAGTTCAACTCGCCCATCATACTCATCTCAAACTCGTCGAGCATGATTTTCGCAAAATCATCACACAAGTTTTGACACGTGGAACCAAATATAATGTCGTCGACATATATTTGAACAATGATAAGGTGTGACTTTGATTTCTTAGTAAAAAGTATGATGCCGACCATTCCCATTGAATACTCGTGTTTTATCAAAAATATTTTTAGTCTATCATACCAAGCTTTAGGAGCTTGCTTAAGACCATATAAAGCCTTTTTAAGTTTATAAACATAGTTTGGTTTTTGAAAATCAATGAACCCCGGAGGTTGAGAAACATAGACCTCTTCGTTTATAAAACCGTTTAGAAAAGCACTTTTTACATCCATTTGATATAGTTTAAAATCATTTGTACAAGCAATAGCAAGAAGTATTCTAATTGACTCTAATCTAGCTACCGGAGCATATGTTTCATCATAATCTATACCTTCTTGTTGATTATATCCTTGTGCCACTAATCTAGCCTTATTTCTAGATACTATACCGTTTTCATCTAATTTATTTCTAAAGACCCATTTTGCTCCTATGACGGATTGACTTATAGGTAGAGGGACTAATTCCCAAACATCATTAGCTACAAATTGATTTAGTTCTTCTTGCATGGCTACAATCCAGCTTTCATCTTTTAAAGCCTCATTAATATTTTTGGGTTCTATTGTAGATATAAAGCAAAAGAAATTTCTATGATTTTGGGCTAGAGACCTTAATGTTCTTTGATTAAGATTTCCTATGACTTGATCTAGTGGATGATTCTTGGACTCCTTAATGTTAACAATTTCATCAACTTCTATCGACTCGTCTTCTTCATTAATATTATGTACTACTTTGGTATTTCTTTTAATAGATTTTTCTTCACCAACATCATCATCAACCAATGGTGATAATTTGGTGGGAGGAGGACTTTCATCGAATGTCACGTTGAGTGATTCTTCGACTTTCATTGAGTGTTTATTTAATACTACATAAGCTTTACTATTTTGAGAATACCCTAGAAAAACACCTTCGTATGACTTTGGTTCAAACTTGGTTAGATAGTCTTTAGTATTCAAAATGAAGCACTTGCTTCCAAATACTTTGAAATATTCTAAAGAGGGTTTCCTACCTCTAAATATTTCATAAGGGGTTTTTCTTAGTATTGGTCGAATTAATATTCTATTTAATATATAAGTTGACGTATCAACGACATTACACCAAAACTTTTGTGGAATTGATTGTTCATTAAGCATGGTCCTAGACATCTCTTGTAAGGTCCTATTCTTTCTCTCTACTACCCCATTTGATTATGGAGTACGTGGAGCCGAAAAGTTATGAGTAATGCCTTGTGCATCACAATAAGCTCCGAATTGTACTTCATTATCAAATTCCTGACCATGATCCGTTCTAATGGCTATTATAGAACTACCTAGTTGGTTTTGAATTTTCCTACTTAATATTTCAAATTTCGCAAAGGCTTCATTTTTAGTCTTTAGAAATCTAGTCCATGTATACCTAGAATAGTCATCTACTACTACTAAGGTGTATAAATTACCTCCATAGCTTTTAATAGCTGATGGACCAAATAATTCCATGTGTAATAATTCTAAGCATCTTTTAGTGGAAATCATATTTTTAGCTTTATGACTTGCATGAGATTGTTTCCCAATTTTACAAGCATCACAAAAATGTTTATCATATTTTAGCTTAGGTAAGTTTCTAACTAATCCCTTAGACGAAAATGATTGAATTAAACGCATATTAACGTGACCAAGTCTTCTATGCCATAAGGTAGAATTATCCACTACCGTGGCGAGACATAATTTGTCTTAAGACTTATTTCCTAGTTTTATTACGTATAGACCATTTTTCCTTATCCTATTTCCTATGATTTTACCATCTTTAATTATTTCACTACCTTCTTCTGTAAATAATACTTGACATTTATTGTCACAAATTTGACCAACACTAAGTAAGTTAAAAGCTAAGTTATCTACGTGTTCTACATTAGATATAGTGAGAGAGTCATTAGAGGTCGTACCTTTGCCTATGATCTTTCCTTTCAAATTACTTCCAAAAACAACGTTGCCACCATTGTATGATTTGTAGGTAGAGAATAAACTCTTGTTATCGGTCATATGTTTGGAGCAACCACTATCTTTAATCCACTCATCGTGTTCTAAGCATGTTCTCAAGCATACCTATTTCAACAGAAACAAATTCAAGCGTTTGGTCCCCAATATCTCATGGGTCCGAGAATGTTAGTGTTGTACATCCCTTGAATTTGTTGCAATTGATTGGGATATTGAAATGGAATACAATTTCCCATATGTACAAAACCTAGATTTTGTTGGTTGTTCTAATTCATTGGGTAAAAGTTTTGGTGAATTGGTTGTCTAGAGTTTCTCCTAGATTGGTTTGTGTTCTATCTTGATTTAGAAGAAATGTTTCTTCTAGGTGGAGGTGTTTTCGGTCTAGACTTGGTTTTGACATAACCTATACCACTTTTGAGTGAGGGTTTTAAAGACGGTTTCTTTGACTCATCAATGCTATTATATATTAGTTTCTTCCTAGTAATAACAAAATCCAATCTAGAGGACAAAGGTGGACTCAAAACGTGTTCTCTCTCTTTTTGGTCGTCGATGCGACTCACGGATCCAGGCATGGTGGATCCGTGCCCTTTAATGGTGGATCCGTCCCTCGCGTATTCAGCAGACGATCTAACAAAACTCATAATTTTAGTTCCGCTAGTTGACGCTGTACTATTATCAAATCCTAGACCTATTTTACAACTAGGTGACTTTTGATTATTTAACATTTCTCTAAGTGAATTAGCGCTTTTATCAAATTTAACAAATTTAACTTGAGTTTCTTTAAGTTTGGCTTTTTTCAATTTAAGTTCATCACATAACTTACACGGAATTTCAATTTCTTTACCTCTCTCAAGTTTCCTAATTTTCTCGTTCAATTCTAAAATTTCTGTTTCTAAAAGATCTCTTTTATTCTTCAAAATTTTATTATTGTTAATGATTTTTAAGCTAATTTCACATAAACTGTCGTATTCAATTTGCATATTATCATTATCAAGAGAATATGCATTATCACTATAGCAATAAGAGTTAAAAGTTACCTCATTTGACGATTGAGCCATGAGACAAGTTTCATCGTTGGTTTTGTCTTCGGCATCATTTTCGCTATCGCTCCAAGAACCTCCAATAAAGGCCTTTTGATCTTTGTTGCGAGATGGTTTTGGACAATCGCCAATGAGATGATTTGGATGACCGCATCTAAAGCATTTGCTGTCACTCTTTCCTTTCTTCTCATCCCTTTGTCGGGATGACTTCTTTTCTTCTCTTGGTTGCCTAACAAATTTACCCTTTCTTCTAAAGAACTTTTTAAAGTTCCTTACGGCCATAGCATATTCTTCGTCATTGCTTTCAGATGTCGAAGTTTCATCATCACTAGACTCTTTCTTAGATTTCAAGGCAATGGACTTGACTCTTTCCTTTTTGCCTCTATAAATTTCGGAATCCTTTTCCATGACTACTTCATGTACTTTTAGATTGCCGATAAGCTCGTCTAGAGTTAGTGATGACAAATCTTTCGATTCTTCAATCATCGTGACCTTTGTTCTCCATTTAGGATGTAGAGCCCTAAGAAACTTCCTAACATAGTTCTTGCTAGAGAAACCTTCATCAAGAGCTTTAAGACTAGTAATAATAGTGTTAAATCTAGCAAAACCGCTATCAATAGATTCTTCTTCAAGGATAGTAAATTGTTCATATTGTTGAACAAGAAGATAAATTTTATTATCCTTTACTTGGCTATTACCTTGATGTGTGATTAACAACGATTGTCAAATATCTTTAGCCGTTTTACACATAAAAATTCTTTTGTATTCGTTTTAGTAAAAAGCGATTATAAGAGAACCATTTTAAACTTCATTATTTTGCAAGTTTTCTTTTAATATTGTCGTCTTGTTCTTCAAAAGGAACAACCTCTAAAACTTGGGTTTCTTTGTTTCTAGCAACCGGTGGCAAATCACCATTCAGGATAATACGCCAAAGATCTAAATCTTTTGCTTTCACATAAGTTTCAAATCTATTTTTCCAATAAATAAAATGATCACTTTCAAAAAGAGGTCGTCTTTGCATAGATTGCCCTTCTAGATATTTACCCGAATCCATAGACCGATTCAAGCTTTAATGTACAATATACGTTAAAGATCTTGGGTGACCTTGGCTTCTGATACCAATTGTGGAAACTGGAAGGGGGGTTGAATAGTTTTTACCATTTTAAAAATTAAAACTTAGATTGTCGACTTATGTGAATTCAAGAGATATACACAAGTGTATATGATAGCGATGCAATAAGTAAATAAATAATCTACGAACTATAAGCAAGTAAAGATAAGAAAGATTAAACCGATGATACAATGATTATAGTGGTTCGGCTAAGAAGCTCCTCTTTGCCCTACTCTACTCCCCAAGTACCCAACTTGAGAGTTATCTTCACTATGTCAACAAGCTCCCTTTAGGCGGAGAAAATCCTACACGTCCCTTACACTTTTTCTGGTACTAAGCTAAATACCGAGTTCTACTTTGAGATAGAACCAATCTAACACACTATGTATTTTGAGGCCTAAATACTAACCTATCATACACATATGATACAAACAACACACAACATAAGATATACAAGATAAATGATTATCACAAAAGTGATGACACAACTAAACTAATAACACTTGAAGCTTGACGTCTTCTTGAGTGTTCTTTACTAAAGAGTGGAATGAGTTGATCACTTGTAATGGATTATGTAACAAGTATAATGATCAAAGAATGTACACAAGATAAAATATGTATAATAAAAATATTTGTCAAGAGTTGTTTTAAAATGAAGTAGTGAGGTTGGTATTTATAGGCAACCATTTGAAATTCAAATCTGTCCCAGGGGAACCAAACGTGCGAATCACGGATCCACCATCACCTGGATCCGTGCAGTGCATTTGGTGGATCCGTGGGAGGAGCTGGGACAATATTTGTCATTTTGTGATTAACCCCAAATCTATACAAAATATTGTTTTGTACTTAATAAAACTAGTTTAATAGATTCTTCTAGAAGAAAATATTTCTTAACATGAATAAGAAAAGATTTTCTAGATTTGGGAAGATTTGGAAAGATTGTTTCCACTTATGGTTAATCCTATTTTGTCTTACCTGATTAATATAACTAGCTTATAATTAATCATGTGTTAAGTTAAATCATTTGAATAGAAAAGGTTTATGCAAATGATAATATTTTTCTTTGATTATTAACAATGTTTAATAATGTCATATTCATACCTTAAGTGATTTGTCGGCGTCAAGTAAACTTTCGACTAAATAATTTGTTTACGTAAATTTTACATAGTATGACATTATATTTGTTATTATCAAAACATAAAGATCATTAAATATAAATATTGTTTTTACGCGAATATTTGTATTAACATAAGATGTCAGTTTTGGGTCACTTTTAGGTTCTAATCATTAAAGATTTTAAGTAGGTGACCATAACCATCATCCATCTATTTCGAAGCATAGCTTTCTTTGAAATATCCGAATACACTTAAAGAAAGAACAAAACCTCAGTTTCATCCTTACTTTTCATTCGGTTACTACAAAAACAAGAACAAACAACAAACAACTACTTGTTGGGCTGGACTTCAATTAATCCACAAGGTCCGATTATTTGTTTTTTTGGTGCTGGGCTTCAGTATTAATTTCTTAGCAGATAAGTGCGGCGCACAAAGTATTTTGTGCGGTGAAATTTGGTTTGAAAATTGGATTTTTATAAAAACTATTTGGAATTTATAAAGGTTTGTTTTTTAATCTGGGCGTAACGCTTAAGATAAGACGTTACGAAGAGGGATGAGTTATTTTAAAGTTTCAGGAAAATGTTTAAAAAAAACGTTTTAGGAAAAGCTTTTAGGAAAACCGTTTGAGTTTGCATAATGTGTGGCGTATTTTGAATAAGTACGTCAGATTCATAGTTACGGGGCCAAGCGCACTTGGTTGTGTGTGTGGCGCACCTTCTACAAAAGAAGTCACAGAAAGTGTGTAGAAGTCTGATTTTAAAAGAGAAAGTGATTATGATTTGTTTTTAATACTTAAAAATGATTATAGAACAGAATAAAATCGTCGGCAGCGGCGCCAAAATCTATGATGTGTTGTAAAAGCTCTAAATTTATAATACTAGTTTCATTGATTTTTAAACCAACACACGGGTAAACTATAACCCACGTATGTAGTATAATACTTCAGGTAAGACCATTCGATCCATAGGGATTTTTTATGTTCGAATAATCAAATGATTTAAGAAAAGTAATAATAACTTTAAAACAAATAATGAAAATAAGAAAACTCAATAATAAGGAAATACAATTCAGTAGCGATGGTGATAATCATGATCTCCATTTTATTCTTAATTCATAGAAAGCTTTTCTCATCAAAAGTGCATTTTCACAAATTATCCATTTTAACTCAAGACTTATACTTGAATTAATCAAAATGTGTCACTCAATTAACCAAATCACTATGATATCAAATCTATTTTGCTTATCAAATTACATAAGCGAATTCCTCCAACCAAATAATAAAGATCATAGACAAATCTTTAAAGCCATATAATACACAATCGGTCTTTAGACCTACACCATTATGCATATACAATCAAGATGAATAAACAAAGTTTATAAGATATAATACAATAGGATTTCAATACAAACATGTGATTAACAAAATCATAATAATACCAAATGCTTGTTTATTATATTATCATATCTGAGTAGTCATAAGAGGTTTAGCCTCTCATAGCTACCGAGTTCATGATATCAAGGATAAGGAGAGTAATAAGAGACATACAAGATTCAGAATGTTAACAGATTACACAAGGTTTCGCACTTAACCCGATTACAATAACCGAACTATATAACCCTTTTTATTCTAAGTAATTATAACCCATTTCTTGGTATTCTTCTTCAGGAATTTTGTGAGTTTGAATTGATATTGGATAGTAGATGATTGTTTTGTCGAATGACTGAGAGATGCCTCGTATTTATAGGCTGTCAAGAGGGGAAGTGCGACGCACAATATTATTTGTGCGGCGTACTTTACTACTTGGTGGCAAAGTTTCATAAATGCAGGAGACAAGTATGTCGCAAATATTGAAGAGTACGGAACACATATGCTTTGACTGTTTCATTGACTTAAGGGGAAAGTGCGGCGCACATATATGTTTGTGTAGCATACTTCCTTGCTTCTTGGACTTTATTTCTTTAACTTTGATTTGCTTGATGGTTCAGGCAGTTTTGGTGGGTTAGGTGGCTTCAGTTAATGTTTTTGTTGTTGGCTTATGTGGTTTTAAGAAAGTAGTTTCCGTTTATAACGCTTTCTTGCAACAACCGTCGCCTTTGAGTCGCCATAAATAAATGTAGTCGTTGTCACCTGAAAAGCTGTTGCAGCCATTGACGGATTTTTTGGATGTTTTTATGTTGTTTTTTGCAAGATCTATGTTTATTTTAAGGTTTGAAATTTATTTTTAATAGATTTTTTTGTTGTAGATCTGAAGTTTTTTTTAACGAAAACCAACTACCAAAACCTCACCACCGGAATCTCTATATGGCAAAAGGGTTTTTCATCATTTAAGGTTTGTTTTTATTATTTTTGAAGGTATTTTTATAGATCTGTATATTTATTTTGTAGATCTCAAGTTTTTTAATAGATATGAACAAAAACTCTCTCATCATTTTCCTAATTGTTTCGGCCGCTGCTGCCGTTGACAGGATATTGCTACCTGTCACCTAAACATGTGTTACCATCGGAATCTGCTGCTTTCGTTACTGATGCTATGGGAATATTTTTTATGGCCACAAAATGCTTAGTTACTTGTTAATATTTGTTGGTAGATTTTCTTATAAGTTTATTTAAAGTTTGTAATTAAACTTTATGTAGATTTTAATATAGACTGTTGTGTAACATTTGATAGAAAGTTTTATTAGTTATTTAAAACTTTGTTGTTAAATATTGTTAGTGTAATAAATGTTAATCGTAACTTTTGTAACAAATTTGTTAGCCATATATTTGATGTGAGAATTATGTTAGTAAATTTGTTAAGATATCTCAAATGTAAAAATTAAAATGTGAAGTTATACTTATGTTATTTCAAGCCGTGCCATTTTAAGATTTGAATTCTAATTGTTCTATCTCTACTACTTTATAAAGCATTTAGGAAATCTAAAATTAGAAGTCTTCAAATCTTTAAGGGATCAAAACATTTCTTGTTATGGAAGGATTTCAAAACTTGATCAATAATTGTAACCTCAATAGTTATAACTATCATATTAATGATCAAATAAGTGATTTAATGTGAAATAAATGAGTAACCATAATATCAATACCTATACAATATAGAAGTTGAAAAAAGTTATTAATATAAATTTTTAAGGGACCAAAACATTTCTTGTTTGGAAAAGATATAAAGCTATTAGTCAATGTTCAATAAACACATTTTAAATTCACACCAGATTTAATGTATACATTTTTTAACTAGCATGTGTTAATAATAGCCCATTTAAAAGAGTTTGTAACTCCTGGTCAAAAGGAGTTATTAGCATTAAACAGCCAATTAATCTCATAACCTTCTCCATGAATGCATAGTGGTTACATGACCATAATCATGGTCATTAAGTTAATGTTGAAACCGATCATTGAATAGGTCAAGCTAGTTACAAACATTTAATGTTGAAACCACTTATTTAATAGTATGTATCTCTAATACTTTATATAAAAAAATTGATTTGTGAATTCTATATACACATGATTGACATTGATAATCCATCTTTAGAATTTTAATCTAAAAAATTATAACTTCAATGAGTTCTAACACTATGGCTTACATCATTCGACAAGCCAAATCTTCATCAATCGTTAAGGTAAAAAAACATTTTTTTATAAACAATTAGGTTCTTAATTATTTATTCGATTATTATATTGTTAACGAGTTATCTTTTTCACTTTTTTATTTAGATGAACCCGGATATCGTTGACAAAAATGATCCAAAGGATGTTCAACTAGAAGATGAACACATCATGTACGATATTGCTTCAAGTGTTGAGGTAAATTTAGTATATCTTTTGATCTTTACTTTGTTAGTGTCGTTGTACTTAATAACAAATACCTAAACTATCCTATCAAAAAATGTTACCTTTTAATAAGATCGCTTAAACTTTACATTTATTTGTGTATCTTTTATGTTAAGACAATAATCGCAACTTGGGATTTTGTGGAGAAGATGAATTATGGCTTAACACTAAACCAGGTTATGGCTCGCAACTATAAGAAGGTAATTCACATTTGAATGAGAATATAATATAATATTAAATAAAAAATACTCATTTTATTTTACTCTACACACAGCCTCTTGATTATGATTGAAAATATGAAGAATTGGAGAAAGAGGTACATGGAACCATTACTATAAAGTAAAATTATTATTATTAAAGCAATGTTACCATCTTTTTTTATTACAAATTCAAAAAGTTTATGAATTTAAGAGGTTTCTCGATAGGCTCAACGATGATGATGTGATAGCTGTGCCACACGAAGATGCTAAAGCTACTCTTGGTGATATCAACGATCCCTTCAATTCTATTTCAATGTCTACAGATTTTGCGGATAAAGATATTGCAGATAATGATGCATATTAATAGTTGGACATTTTTGTGTTTATGTCAATTACATTTTATTTTGTATTGATGTTTATGTAACAACCCGAGCTTTACAACGCGTATGACGATCGCGAATTCGACGTCATAATTATTATTTTATAAGTTCATGTGAACGAACGTCGACATTTAAAATTATTTTATTTTCGTGAGTAATTATTTTCATATTTTATTATGAATGGATTTGAGAAATTATTATTTTTAGTCGATTTGCGAGTCAAAGTTTGACCGCGCGACCGTTAAGCGTTTTGGGCATCATAAATATTATGACACGCCCCGACTTATTTTATTTTACAAAATTTATATTTTCGTCGGACTTCGTCATTCTGTTCCTTGTCTTGAGCTGGACTCGCATTTTAAAGTGTACACATTTTATTAAATGTTTTAAACCAAGAAAAATGTGACGGAAATAAAAATGGTCTCAAAAGAGTAATCCCGGACCAAGGTTGTTGGTTTTTATTTTAATAAAAAGTTGGCGTGTCAAAAATCTAAGAACAAAAAAAAGAAAAGAAAGTAAGGACCGGTTTCATCAAGTTTCAAAACTATGGCTAGTATAAATAGAGATTATACACACATACTTTTCATTATAACAAAATTTAGTCTTTGTTTTCTCTCCACACCACCACCACCGATCGGTGCCACCATCAAACCACCACCGCCACCAAAATTCCGACATGCATTATAATCAAGTTACAAAATATTAATCCTTGTGTTAAGGCCTACATTTTCATGTAATAAAATCCCACATGCATTGAGTTTTGAAGAAGTTGGGTTTCGGGTTAGATTGAGAAGTTTCGGTTTAAAAGGGTTGTTTAAAATAGCTAGATTATTGTTTTAGAAGTGTTGGTTTAGTCGAAAATGCCTTGGTTCGGTTGTTGTATTTTGAACGCGGTTCGAAAGGAACAAAGAGGACGAGTCGAGTTTTGATCGAGTCCAATCTTGCGTTATATAGCATTGTAAGTATATCTTATACTAGAGCTATTTTTATTTTTGCGATTCGATTGATTTACGGTTATTGCATGTGATGAAATCCGATGGATCTTGCGTCGTCTAGTTAGATTTTGTTATTGTTTGATTGAGCGAGTTGATTATTGATTATAGGCCCTTTTCGATGTGTCGTGAATGAGTTTTTGTGTCAAAAATGAATTTTGGCGCACTTTGTAACATGTAAGTTTTGGGAAGAAACTTTTGCACGGAAAACGAGGTTTGACATTTTGAGAAATTTGATTTTTGATTTATAAATATGATAGATCTTACTTAGACGATCGGTTTGATATAAAATGGAGTTTCTAACTCCTAATAACGAAGAATCTAGAGTGAAAACGAGATATACATTTTAAGTGGAAAAATTCAGCACTTTTGGTAATTATTAAATGCTGGCATGTTCAAAAACGTCTGATTTGAGCACTTTTGAGTCCGTTTCGGCCTTCCGGCGAAACACGAAAGTTGTTCGGAATGTCGTTTTACTTTGGCGCGAAGTTTGCAAGTTTTAAAATAGCGTAATAACGGATCAAAACTGAATGTCAAATTCTGCACTTTAATTAAAAATATAACAAGTTTCAGCAGAAACTTATAGGGGCATTTTGGTCATTTTCTTTCGAGTTTCAGGTCTCGGCTAAAACTAAAAAGTTGTCCGGAACGTCGTTTCACATAAAATCTCTTTCGGGTCCAAGTCGTGAAAATGTGATATAATGGGTCGTTTTGAGCGGGTCAGATCTTGCAATATATATATAAAAAGTCAGTCAAATAAAGTCCAACGTTAACTTTTAAAAGTCAACGGGTTAATACCAGACTAGTTGGGTGTTTATAAAAATAATAAAAACTATTATTATTACGAGTATAACATTTTAAACTTAACGACTTTTATGAACGGGAATAATTCTAAATTACAAACTTTTGTAATAAACGGGATATAATACCGATACGAGTAAATGATAACCAAATTGAACGTCGAAAGTTCGACGAGATAAATAAATATTTCCATAAATGTAAATAGATGTCGGGACTTACTAAAACTGGTAACTTTCAGAAAACAGTAACTTTCAATAAATAGAAAGTTTCCAAAAATAGAAATTTTTCGATAAAGTATTGAAACGTGTAAGAAAAAGAATGATCATAACTCAATTATGTGGAGTTTAGGATTTAGGACGCGCAAGTGGATTTCTCATCACATGTGTATTTATATTTATGCTATTTTGATAGTCGCAATGTACGCACTATCCGATCGTATCTTACGGTATAATAATTGAGCGACATAATTTATAGGTCGATACATGCTTGTGTGGAACACAAGTAATGTGATGCGTACTTGTTGTTGTTTGTTTTGAAAATTGAACGCAGTGTGTTTTGATTTTTGACATGATTCCATACTATGAGTTTATGCCTTTGACTGTGTACTCGTTAATTACCGATGAGGTAAACGCTGAATACATTAAATAGATCTATTGGGTTTGACAACCCTGTCCGAGGTCTGGATCCAACGGTGAACACCCTGTAATTGACATTTTGTATTGAGACTAAAGCTAGTGGCATACTTCCCGGTTAGTATTTTATCCTAATGGATAAATGTGATAAGGTTCTGTACACGGGCTCATGTTAATGGAAATCATGATATAACTTGCCTTGCAAGCAATGTTATAGTGTTTTGTGGAATCAAATATTGCATTCTGATTGTTGGTTGTAAACTCTATGAATTCACTCAACGTTTTGTTGACGTTTTTAAGCGTGTATATCAGGTATAGATGTTGTTGATGGCTTTGATGGGACGAAACACGGGTACCAAGGACGGTGCCTCGGTGAATTAGTGTCATGAAATAAAAACAATGTTTTTAAACTAAGTCGTGTTATGACTTTTAGACTTTAATTTCTACGTTGGCATGGGGACCTTGTAACTTTGATTTTCCTAAATGAAATAAATTTTATTTTATAAACGTATCATTTGAACTTTGATTTTCCCCAAATGTTGTATTCCGCTGCGTATCGTATTTGAGGTTATTACATAGTGGTACCAGAGCACGAGTTGTAGCGAACTAAGTGTTGTTCCTGATCCTTAGAAGCCTTATGTGATGCTTTGATTGCATATTATGTGCGTGGCAGGTGGGATACACTTGGTATAAGTAATGATTATATAAGTATATATATATATATATATATATATATATATATACGGCATCCGCCTTATGGTGCCCGACTATATATATGATCTGATATTCCCGACTTGCGAAGTGTTTAATTTTTATGAGCATTTTGATGCGATATGATAAAATCATTTTGATATACATGATGAAAACATCGTTGTTATATGATTATCTCCAAGACTTTCTCGAGACCTTACTTTCTTATCTCTTTATGTCGAGACTCGACTTAGTTTTCGATCCCACGTGTAAATTTTACTGATTGGTGTTGAATTTGAACGCTCTTCTTATTGGTTTTGAATAGCATATGTTGTTTCGTAATCTATCGTTTTGAGATTTTCCGATTGATGGGAATGCGAATTTTATATGTCATCCCATAACCCTTCGTTGTTTTGGGAAAACGGTTATAAATTATTCCCGCGTAATACGTCGTTTGGAAATGTCTATCTTTGGAGCTTTCGAATAAAGTTGGTGTGTTTGCGTTTTGATTTTCTTGTATCGACCTTTACTTAGTAAGTCTTGAAATGTTTGGTTCTTGAAACCCATGAGTTGATTTGTTCAAAAGAGTACTAAGTCATTAGGTATGGCTTTGTATTGAAGTTTGGAGGAATTTAAATGGTGTTTGATTAGACTTTGAATAGATTTTTATGGCAGTTGCAACCAGTAGGTTGTAGGACTGATTACGAATTACTTTTGGTCATAAGGCACCTGTGAAATCTAATAAGGATGTGGGCATATGTATGAAGTGTATGTGGTTCTTTGGATAGGGTCGTATCTCCTCCGGATGAGTGAGATATCGTCGTTTTACTAAAACTAGTCAAATCTGGAACACTTTTGGGAAAATGAGTATAACTCCATGTTTTTGTAACTACTTTTCAAAAATAGAATTTTGGTACCTGTAGAAGACTCTTAGGGCTATCACCTTCAATTGGTCTCACGTCAATAGCATCAATAAACTTCAAACTACTCTCATTTTTGTAAACTACAAAAATTGATCACAATTTCTTGGGAGACTGCTTGGGAGCAGCAGCTTGTGGGTATGTTTCAAAAAAAATTTGGTCTAAGAAGACCTGGTAGATTGGACTAGGATGTAGAGAAACATCTTAGGTATATGTAAGAATCTGGATGAAGTCATATCCACGCCCGAAGAATGAGTTATCGCCGAAATGGCAAAACTAGTCAAAAAAAATTGAGACCATAATTTGAATGAGTAATAAATCCAAATACTTATATAGCAACACTTGAATTTGTAAAACTATAGGTTCAAGGTATTGAACAAACTTAGATTTGAGCGGTCGGCCCAGCTTTTGCGGACGCACGGTTTAGGAGATACACTCAATGTAGTGGAGCGATGAAATTCTGGAAAGAAAAGGCACCCTTGATAGATAGGGGCAAAATGGTAATTTCACCTTGGTTCTAAAACTTTTGGGCAGTGGGCCCTACGTTTCTGGAGATTTGATTCGAAATGCTTTCCGTAGGTGAAAACCTCATATCTTTATCATCCACGGATTAGTAATTAGGAAGGTTTCAAGAAGCTAAAGGCTTATTGGTCTGAGGTTGCCTCAAGGTTTTATCTCAGCACCAATGTAGTGATTGTGCATTGTTTGAATTTAGAACTCTAGGAGAGTTAATGTATATGTTGTCCGCTTAAGTGGTTCTTGGAGGTCGTGATTACCTCAAGACATTTGACTCATTAAAAGATTATGATTATTCTTGGTTATGAGTTTTGTGTGATTGGGGATGTTGATGCCCATGAGTGTTGAATGATCCCGGTTGGTGAATCCTTCGCACGTGTATGATACTTACTTGCATAGTCCATGAGTTGGTATTATTTTTGGCACTTGTTGTGACCGTTGACCGAACTATATAAAAAGATGTCCTGTGGATTGATGATTTTAAAACTGTGGAATCGCAATAACGAATTTGTGTGTTGAACAAATGTCGTTGCGTGAATTGTACTGATTTTGTTGTATAAACTGTTTGTGTAAACAATGGAAGATATGTTTTCAAATTTCATAAACTGACCCTATGGTGTCAAGTAAATTTGCTTAAAAAAAATTATAATGAGATTGGAGGATGGAATGATGCTATCTTCTTTTCTTTCTTTTGAAACAATTATATCTGTTTTTATTTTAATAATTTTTTTTATGTTTTATTTTACCGAGAAAATGACTTACGCGTGTAGCGTATGAAAAAGGAACGTTTTGACGAGGATGGACATGACGTCGTTTGGTCCTCAATTATGCATAATTTGATCAACTATGCATAATTTAGGAAGAACCACGCCATGTCGGATAAATTGTCACCTTTTAAAATGTCGAGTTTTGGCAAAATTTTCGAGTTGGGATTCTCGGAAGAAGAAAATATTTTTACCCCTGCTACGGATTCTTGTGCAAGTAACCTTACTCCTATTGACTACATGGAGAGAGTCTCATGCGAGTCGTTGTGACCGAGTCGTCTCGAAGGGAAAATACCAACGGTATTGTTCGGAACGAGTGTGTCTAGAAAGGAATGAAGTCTAATTCGTGATAAAATGGGATCGACGGTTGTCATAGAGACATGAGTCAAAACTAAGTGTGGTCGGTATGCTAGTGAGCAATGGTAGATTTGAGCTACCGAGGGTGTGAACGGATACCGTCACTGAGAAGGGATCTTCTTTAAAATGTAAAGATTCCAAGGTGGGTGGAAGCTAAGGTGGTTAGTTCCGAGGTTGAAACTGAGAAATGGAGAAAACTTCTCATACGTTAAATGAGTGTTGCCATTGATGTAGCAACCGATGGCCGTGAAGAATATTTCTTCCCCCGAAATAGAAGGTAGTGGTAGTATAGTTGTAACTATACATGGATCGTCGAGGATTAGAATAAGACACTAAGAGACCCCTGACTTAGAGTTAGGTGTAGTGGTCCTTACTCATTGACGTGACGACTTAGTGTGTATATACAAGGGTGAAAAGATTGGAGATTCCAGTCGAATGGTGACGTCCGTTTCCATCCCGGAGAAACAATCAGAGTAGCTAACACCTTAAGTCGAGCGGTATTAAATTAGGAATGTGCGTAATTGTCTTGGCTTGATTGGTTGAGCCATCCAAAGATTTGATGTGATGCGTTGCGACTAAGTCGACTATGCTAGTCGCAATGTGTGAAACTTTGAAATTGCGATCTTTGTCAAATGAGCAACAAGCCCATGATGCTCAATTGTTTTCTTGATTGTTTTTGAACTGCCTTTCGGCAATATGTGTTTTCTAGTGGGATTATTACCGCTGAATTATGTGCTTTATGTGCTATGTGCTTTGAATATTAATAAGCGCTTATGTCGCTTCTGTGTAGCCCATGATGTGGCTTAGGATGTGAACGAATGGGTATAATTGCCCGGGGCTCAGTGAAAGTTCAATTAGACGGGTACGTACACCCAAAGGGTCTTCTGTGAACATGGATTTGTATCCTAAAAGTCTATAGTCATTCGTGGCGAGATAACCCGCAAGCATGACTATGATTGGTTAGGACTTAACCGTAATTAAGTCAGAATTATTGTCAGAATAGCTTGATTATTTTGCAAGCATGGTATAATGTAATTTGAATCGGCTTGGGTAATGCCTATCCACATGTCATGATTATTTTGCTGAGGCTTCATAGTAAGCGAGCACGGTTATTTTGTTGAGGCTTTATCATAAGCGAGCATGATTGTTGCTAAGTGTAACAATGAGCAATTGTGATAAAATGCCAAAGTAAAGCTAGGCCAAAATGTGAAGTCATCGTGAAATCACGAATATGTGATTATGTGCTTATGTGATTTTATGTGTTATCACTATAATGCGTTTGATGGGGTCATATGTACTACGGAATATTTTCGCAACCGGTGATGCATTATTAAATAAGACCGAGAGGGCGACACGTGTATTTTGGTTTTGGATATTGATAATAATTTTGGTTTTGGATGATGACGTACGCTTGGGCTTTGGTTAGCGACGTGTCTTTTGGTTTTGTGTAGCGATGTGTGCTTTGTTTTGTTGGAATGATCACCAAATTAAAATTTGGGTTGATCTTTCGTTTAAAAACGACGTGATTTATGTTTTCCCGGGTATGTTCCGTGGCGTATTTTGTCTCTTATGATAAAGAGCGATCGTAACTATGTGTTTCGTAGGTATGAATTACAATTTGTTTTGTTGACTTTCCATCTGGAATAGTCAAGGCGAGTATTGTATCGCGTGATTTTTGCGTTCGAGCATGTGAGACCGTTCAATAATGAGGAAACCGTCTCACTGCAAGTGAAGTTAAGATGAGTAAGAAAGGACGAGCACCGGGACGACGCTCCCTTAAGGTGCGTGGAATGTAACAACTCGAGTTTTACGACGCGTATGACGATCGCGAATTCGACGTCATAATTATTATTTTATAAGTTCATGTGAACGAACGTCGACATTTAAAATTATTTTATTGTCGTGAATAATTATTTTCTTATTTTATTACGAACGGATTTGAGAAATTGTTATTTTTAGTCGATTTGCGAGTCAAAGTTTGACTGCGCGACCGTTAAGCGTTTTGGGCATCATAAATATTATGGCACGCCCCGACTTATTTTATTTTGCAAAATTTATATTTTCGTCGGACTTCGTTATTTTGTTCCGTGTCTTGAGCCAGACTCGCATTTTAAAGTGTACACATTTTATTAAATATTTTAGACCAAGAAAAATGTGATGGAAATAAAAATGGTCTCGGAAGAGTAATCCCAGACCCGATTGTTGGTTTTTATTTAAATAAAAAGTTGGCGTGTCAAAAGTATAAGAACAAAAAAAAGTAGGAACCGGTTTCATCAAGTTTCAAAACTATGGTTAGTATAAAAAGAGATTATACACACATACTTTTCACTATAACAAAATTTAGTCTTTGTTTTCTCTCCACACCACCACCACCGATCGGTGCCACCATCAAACCACCACCGCCACTAAAATTCCGACATGAATTATAATCAAGTTGCAAAATATTAATCCTTGTGTTAAGGCCTACATTTTCATGTTATAAAATCCCACATGCATTGAGTTTTGAAGAAGTTGGGTTTCGGGTTAGATTGAGAAGTTTTGGTTTAAAATGGTTGTTTAAAATAGCTAGATTATTGTTTTAGAAGTGTTGGTTTGGTCGAAAATGCCTTGGTTCGGTTGTTGTATTTTGACCGCAGTTCGAAAGGAACAAAGAGGACGAGTCGAGTTTTGATCAAGTCCGATCTTGCGTTATATAGCATTGTAAGTATATCTTATACTAGTGCTATTTTTATTTTTGCGATTCAATTGATTTACGGTTATTGCATGTGATGAAATCCGATGGATCTTGCGTCGTCTAGTTAGATTTTGTTATTGATTGAT
This sequence comes from Tanacetum coccineum, assembly GCA_026074375.1. Taxonomy (NCBI): domain Eukaryota; kingdom Viridiplantae; phylum Streptophyta; class Magnoliopsida; order Asterales; family Asteraceae; genus Tanacetum; species Tanacetum coccineum. The sequence goes on from BQNB010055380.1 coordinate 26,051, forward strand.
TGAGCGAGTTGATTATTGATTATAGGCCATTTTCGATGTGCCGTGAATGAGTTTTTGTGTCAAAAATGAATTTTGGCGCACTTTGTAACATGTAAGTTTTGGGAAGAAACTTTGGCACGGAAAACGAGGTTCGACATTTTGAAAAATATGAACTTTGATTAAAAAATATGATAGAGCTTACATAGACGATCGTTTTGATATAAAATGGAGCTTCTAACTCTTAATAACAAAGAATCTAGAGCGAAAACGAGATATACATTTTAAGTGGAAAAATTTAGCACTTTTGGTGTAATCATTAAATGCTGGCAGATTCAAAAACGTCCGATTTGAGCACTTTCGAGTCCGTTTCGGCCTTCCGGCGAAACACAAAAGTTATTCGGAATGTCGTTTTACTTTGCCGCGAGGTTTGCAGGTTTTAAAATCGCGTAATAACGGGTCAAAACTGAAAGTCAAATTATGCACTTTAATTAAAAATATAACAAGTTTCAGCAGAAACTTCCAGGGACATTTTGGTTATTTTCTTTTAAGTTTCAGGTCTCGGCTAAAATTAAAAAGTTGTCCGGAACGTCGTTTCAAATAAAATCTCTCTAGAGTCCAAGTCGTGAAATTGTGATATAATGGGTCGTTTTGAGCGGGTCAGATCTATATATATCTATTTTTTTATATTTTATTTATAATATTTATATATTTATATGTATTATATATAATATATATATATATATATATATATATATATATATATATGTATATATGTATATATATATATATATATATGTATATATATATATATATGTATATATATATATATATATATATATATATATATATATATATATAAAATTTATAATTTTTATTTATATACAATATATATATATATATACTATTTATAAATCTATATATATTTATACATGATAATATTATATATATATATATTATATATATATATATATATATATATATATATATATATATAGTCAAACTCAAATAAAGTCCAACCCGTTGACTTTTGGAAGTCAACGGGTTGATACCAGACTAGTTGGGTGTTTATAAAAATAATAAACACTATTATTATTACGAGAATAACATTTTAGACTTAACGACTTTTATGAACGGTAATAATTCTAAAATAGTAACTTTTGTAATAATCGAGATATAATACCGATACGAGTAAATGATAACCAAATTGAATGTCGAAAGTTCGACGAGATAAATAAATATTTCTATAAATGTAAATAGATGTCTGGACTTACTAAAACTGGCAATCTTCCGAAAATAGTAACTTTCTAAAAATAGAAAGTTTTCGAAAATAGAAAGTTTTCGATAAAGTGTTTAAACGTGTAAGAAAAAGAATGATCATAACTCAATTATGTGGAGTTTAGGATTTAGGACGCGCAAGTGGATTTCTCATCACATATGTATGTATATTTATACTATTTTGATAGTGGCAATGTACGCACTATCCGATCGTATCTTACGGTATAATAATTGAGCGACATAAATTATAGGTCGCAGTTGAGTTCGTTGTTGAGACGTCTTTGGATTGTTTCACTTATTTTGATCTTCGGCTTAGATCAAGGTGAGTTCATAGCCTCGTTTTTGAACTATTTTAAATGTTTTAAAACCTGCGAGGGGGATACATGCTTGTTTTGAAAATGGAACATAAGTAACGTGATGTGTACTTGTTGTTTGTTTTGAAAATTGAACCCAATGTGTTTTGATTTATTATATGATTCCATGCTATGAGTTTATGCCTTTGACTGTATACTCGTTAATTACCGATGAGGTAAACGCTAAATGCATTAAACAAATCTATTGGGTTTGACAACCCTGTCTGGGGTCTGGATCCGATGGTGAACACCCTGTAACAGACATTTTGTATTGAGACTAGGGGTAGTGGCATACTTCCTGGCCAGTATTTTATCCTAAGGGATAAATGTGTTAAAGTTCGGTACACGGGCTCATGTTAGTGGAAATCATGATATAACTTGCCTTGCAAGCAATGTTATAGTGTTTTGTGGAACCAAAGATTGCGTTCTGAGTGTTGGTTGTCAACTCTATAAATCCACTCAACGTTTTGTTGACGTTTTTAAGCGCGTGTCTCAGGTATAGATGCTGTTGATGGCTTGGATGAGACGAAACGTGGATATCAAGGACGGTGCCTTGGTGAATTAGTGTCATGAAATAAAAACAACGTTTTTAAACTAAATCGTGTTATAACTTTTAGAATTTAATTTCTACGTTGGTATTGGGACCTTGTAACTCTGATTTTCCTAAATGAAATAAATTTTATTTTATAAACGTATTATTTGAACGTTTATTGGGACTCGTGTGCATTTATTATGAAGTATCACTCCAAATGTTGTATTCCGCTACGTATCGTATTTTGGGGGTGTTACAGTTTATCTTTAATTTATGTCTTTAAATATGTTACTTATGCTATTCTCTTTAATTTTAACATTATGTTATTTGGATGTGAAATATTTGCATCTGTATGGGCTATAGTTATTTGAATTAAAATTTGTCATTATTTCGTAAAGGTTGTTGGAATATAGTAGTTGGTTCCGCATTGTATACATTAGAAATGCGTGAGCCTATTGGGGGAACACACGTTAAAATACGAAGAGTATGTTTTACTTCACGAAATGTATTTAAATAGTCGTTAGTTACCGTGACTTGTAATAACTAACTTAACGAACATTTAAATTATAAACCAAGGGACTAAATTAGACAAAACCCGAATCCTAAGTGTGTCTTATGTTTGGCCGGCCCCTATAGGTTTCTAGAAGGGTGTTTGGTTTAATTTTGGAGATAAGGGGAAGAGTTGTTATGTGATTAGGATTTGGGGAATTCTACTTTATCTAAAACTAGGGTTTGGATAGTATAAATACACCAACCCCTAGCCCTCATAATCATTGATTCACAACCCTAAAACACACACAAATCATTTCTCTCCCCTCTCCCTAAAAGGTGACCGAATTTCCCATCCTTAGGTTTTTGGTTGTTTTCATTCCCTTAACCGGATTCGATCAACACCCTCTTTAGGGTTTTGGTTTTCACTTGTTCTCCTAGTTCAACGTAACAAGATCTACACGCGGTGTTTGTTTGGTGTTCTCCTAGCTCGACGATACACATTACCCAATTAGGGTTTTTAGTTTTGGTTATAAAAACCTAACCGAGTTTTGGTTATTAGGGTTTTCAGTACATACCCTAATTAGGGTTTCTTAGTTTTCGGTTCAAGCTCAAAAGGTGCCTTTTTAAATCGGTTATAACACAAGGGTGTTTGATTCGTGGAGATCTAGACTAGCAATCTAGACATACTTGCTTGACGTGTTTGTGTGAGCAACTGTAGAGGTGGTAATTTAACTGCTACTTTGTTTCAATTCAAGATCAAGAGGTAAGTAATCATTTACTTATATTATGTGTTAATCTATATGCTAAAACTAGATCCAGTCCGCTGGGTACTCGTAGCTAATTGGTTACCTAGTTTGTTAAATCCCAACAATGGCATCACGAGTAAACTCGTTTTGGTATTATGGGTTACACACTTAAATTAAATAAAACGCATAGTTACACGCCTAGATTTAATTTTTTCGCTTGATCCGCTACGTTTAATTTCTTTATTTTTGTATTCTTGTAAATATGGCAAAGATATGCAAATCCTTTCCATAATTAATAAAGATGTAGATCTAGACCTTGAATAAATTATTAAAGGTTAATATAGGTTAAAAAGGAAAGTAAAATTAACTTGTTAATTTAGAAGATTTGTTTCCTTTTTAATTGTGCTTATTAAGGAAAGTGTATCACACTATTTAAATAAAAGATCTCGATTTTTAAACATTGTAATAAAATCTTTTTGAATAAGGCGAGTAGATCTTTTAAATATTTAGTTTGCTTTTGTTTCCTTTTTCCGGCCATAAGACCTACTCAATCACTTCTTGTGATGAATGGGGCGATCTAGGCACATAGATGAAAACCTAGTGAGGGTCTTATGGTTTTCCAATTGGGGAAGACTCGCAATAGAACTCGGATATTACATGTTTACTTGTTTATTTAATGTCATCTTTTGTATTTGTCTACCTATGTGCATATTTGTTTACTTGATTACTTGTTTAAACGCCTAATATGTATGCAATATGGACTAATACTTAGAGAGAAAGATGATGTTAAAACCGATCTATTAATTACACGCCTAATACATGTTCATTGTGACCTGCCATTTGTTTCGTGGAAAACTTGATTTTTGAGAAAATTAATTAGACTCTAAACTATGAAACATGATTTCTTGATTAATTAAAAACTGGACATTATGAATCCATGAGAAGTATGGCTCACCCACTAGAACAAACTATAAGAGAAGTTTAAGGCGGACATTCCTAAAGAATTCAGGTTTTTAATAAGCTTCGCGCTGACCTGTTTCTCCGCTTCTTTGTGTGTTTGATTGGAGTTACCGAGAACCTATGATTAATAAAATGTCGTCTATAAAGTTTTTAAAATAAGTGCTACAAAGTTGTTTGCATGCTTCTTTGTACACGCTTTTAAAACAATTTATGTGAATACCCTACGTGAAATTTTTAAGTCTATGCCAACCAACCAAGAACACGTGCATTTGGTTTGGCCTCTTTGGTCAGACCTTAGGGTCATTCCAACCCATGGCAAATTTTGTCATAGGTCAGATCTATGGCAATTTTTGCACGTTCTTGCTTGGTGGACTTAAATTGAGTATGCTTGGTCAGACCTTGGACTCGAGGCATAAGATGATACTAAACATGCTCTTGACATTATTATAGGATTACTAATGTCGTGACAAGTCTCATAAATATAAAAGTTGCATATAATGCAATTAACGCACGCTCCTTACCTCTTGCCCTAGTTGTTTACACGTTGGTTAGACCTTCGGTAATAAGTGGGATGTCAAGTTGGATCTTAGTCTTAATTAGTAAATTAATTGGGTAGTTAATTCTATTAAGAATTTAATTATCGAAAATACTAATTGTTTGAACTTTTTCTTATTGTAGATGGCTACCTCAGTCGGAAACAATTCGGTATTCAAGAGTTTCTTTGAGAAACAAAAACTTACTAGACCTAACTTTATCAAGTGGTATAGAGAACTTCGTATTGTCCTATCAGCTGAAGATAAGGTTACCTACTTGGAGCATCCTATTCCTGCTGCACCTGTTGCTGCTCCTGGACACTAAGTTCCTCCCGAAGCTCTTGCAGCTCATGCTGCATGCGTCAAGGGATTAAAGGAAATGGCTGTGCTCATGCTTATGACCATGGATCTAGATATCCAACAAAACCTAGAACACCTTGGTGCATATGACATGCTTCTAGAGTTAAAAACTCTATTTGCTCAACAGGCAGAACATGAACTTCTTCAGACCGTGAGAGAATTTCACGCGTACAAAAAGGAAGAAGGTCAATCTGTTAGCTCATATGTTCTTAAGATGAAGAGCTACATTGACAACTTGGAGCATCTCGGTCATCTTGTGTCACTAAACCTTGTAGTGAGTCTAATCTTAGGTGGTGTTTGTTTTTTTAGAAATGCCTCTTAACAACATCTTAATCTGACTCATTCAGACGCGGTCAGACATTTGAGTTGTTAAGACTTTTTGTTTTTTTCAAGTCATTCAGAGGCAGTAAGAGGCATAAACCTCTTACTGAATTAGATGTGGATGGGCTATCTTAACACCTCTTAATGTCTTCTTTTTCCTTACTTTTTTTGTTTTTATTTTTTTTCTATTTTGTTATGATTTTTTTTATTTTGGTGTTTTTCTTTTTTTATTTCTTGTTTTACAATTTTTTTTGTATTAAAAGTATTAAATAGAATCATTGCATATGTTTTGTTAGATAAAGAGTGTATAAGATGATATATGTCAACTCATATTTTGTTAAAATTAAAAGGTACGGTTTTGGAATCGTAATCTCATTTCTAACGCAAGTTTTTAGTTAACATTGTTTTAAGAAGTTATTTCAAAACCTTTAAATCGATTATATTATTAAAATTGTTTTTTTATTTAATGAAGTTTATTTCTTGTGCGAATGCAATCATATTATATTTAAATTGTAAAAACTATAGTTTAACACATCTAGACATTTTTACCAAAACAAACAGTTTTATTTCATTCAAATTCAGATTTCCCAACCACTTATTCAGATTAAGATAGGAATCAGATTCAACTTTTCTACCGAATATTCAGATTCAGATGTGTGAATCAGATTCAGATTCAGAGCCTCTTAATAAACAAAACAAGCACTTAGTCCTCTGTCTATGGAAATTTGTCAGCTTCGTGCAGACTTATAATTGCCAGCAATGTGGGTAAACTGTGAATGAATTGCCATGCTTTGTTAAGCTACATGAGCAAATGCTTCCTAAGAAAGATGTTGCACATGCGCTTCATGTAATCCGAGTAGGGAAGGTCCAAAAGAAAAAACCCAAGAAACCACACAAGCCAGCGCCATCTTTTGCTCCTAAGCCTAAGAATCCTCCACCACCCAAGAAAAATAATCCTGCGAAGGACGCGATCTACCACCAATGTTGTGAAGTAGGTCATTGGAGAAGGAATTGTCCCGTTTAACTCGCCGAGTTGCTGAAAAAGAAGAAGCTATTTCAAGGAGCTAGCACTTCAAGTATTTTCACATAGAAACCTTTATTCTTTTTCATTAGAACATCTTGGGTTTACGATTCGGGTTGTGGTACTTATATCTGTTATAAATACTCAGTGTTCATCAGGGGAAGTTAGGAAACTTATGCCAGAAGCTTTAAGTTTGTACGTGGGCGGTTGGTAATGGTGCATGAGTGAAGCTATTAGAGAAGTATATCTTGTGGCTCCCTTGTGGGCTAGTTTTAATTTTACTTAATTTTCATTAGGCTTCATCAATCACTAGAGAAATTCATTTCAGTTTCTTGTTTGTTTAAACAATGGTTTGTTAAAACCGATTTGAGAATGATAATACACTTTTAGTGTCTAGGAATCATTTAGTTTATTTTAGTGATATCCTAAGGGATGGTATTTATGAAATTGTTTTATCTTCTTATGATACAAATGGTTAGTTCTATGTATGATGTTAGCAATAAAAGAGCCAAGTTAAACTTGGACTCTTCTCTCTTGTGGCACTGTCGTCTTGGACACATAACAAGTAACGCCATTAGAGTTGCTAACATGATGGAATTTTTAATTCAACTTGCATTAAGTCATTTGAGAAATGCGTTCCCTGCATGCCTGGATGAGATGGCAAGAAAAAACCATATTCACATCAAGTGGAATAAGGGCTAAAGAATTTACTTGGACCAATACACATCACATGTATGTGGCCAACATTTGAATCTTTGTCAGACATGGAGCTGATACGCCCAATTTATACATATTTCTATGGCGTTATTTATGTTTTTTTGATCATTTCTCATGAAGTTTTTGGGTTTACTTAATTATCTTGAATTGCTTATAGGTTCACTTGAAGACACTACAGGCCCAAGCTCAAGAATCTATACACTTTGGGAGGTGAATGAAAAGAAAGATTTCTAGCTAATGTTTATGAAGTCCGCCGCACTTATAACATTGTGCGCCGCACTTTCCTCGGAAGCCAAAACCGCCACACTTTTTCCTAAAGTTTGAAGAATTAAAGTCTAATAAATGCACCTACATTAACTCCTTAAAACCGTCACACTTATTTGTAAGTGCGCCGCACTTCAAGTAAAAGCCATTAAATGCTATCACATTAACACCCAAAGTCCGCCACACTTTTTCCTAAGTGCGCCGCACTTTGCACCCAAACTTACTTATAAATTAAGGACGAATTTTCATCCTCAAAGCATTCCTCCTCACTATCCATCTCATTCTACAAATCATCCCACACACACATACTTCCCTCCTTCCACCAAAAAAACCAAAAAACCAAAATCTTCCATTGTTAAGAAAAAGATCTAAACGAATTAAGAAACGAAGACGCTTTTACCTACTTTGGTATTGAAATTAATGGAAGTTTACTTGTAAGTGTACTTTTGTTATGAAACTCACTTAGCCATGGAGAGGCTTAAATCTCTCATGGCTACTCGATGAAAGTTACGATAATGAATAAGTGTTAGGTATGATCCTGATCGCTTTAATCTTAAGCTTATGTTGCAAACCTGTTATATCTTATCTTATCTATTTTTGGTTATCAACTTAGATTATATAATCATATTGATATAGGTCAAAAGACCCGTTATGATCTATGTGGTTTTAAAGATTTGTCTATGGTCTTTAACGGTTTGTGCCGAGAAATCCATTTCGTAAAATTACTAAACAAAATTAAGCTTGATATTAATATTAACTGGATTATTATGAGTGACAACCCTTTGGTTCTATTTAAAATAAATATAAGTCTTAAGTTAACCAAGTTAGTTTGTGAAAACGTTTTCTAACGAGAAATCATTTTTATAAATTAAAGTCCCATATTCGAGGTCAAATCATTTCCAACACTTATAAGTTATTTTTTAACTATCCGAGTAGTCATCTTTATTATCATTGGTAAAACAAAAATTATTTTTAAAATTGTTAAAGTCTATTTTCTTTCTGATTATTTGAACACTACTCTAATCCTTGTGGAACGACCTGGTCTTACCTAAAAAGATTATACTACATACGTGGGTTATACTTTTACCCGTGTGTTTCCACATAATTATCCGGTATTTTCAGTCTTATAAATTTAAAACTTTTGAAACACATCAAAGTTTTTGGTGCCGCTGTCGGGGATTTCTTAGTTGTTCTATAGTCAAACTTTGGAAAATTACTTTAACCCCCCTCTTTTTTAAAAATCGCCGTACAGTTTTCTGGTAAACTGACCCAAACAATTTCTCTCTTGAATGCATACACGTGCTTCTAATTCTGAACTTGTTGAATCGTTACCTGAACCTGAACGTACTCTGAATCGAAGACTTCGTCGACGAAACAAAAGAGTTCCATACGATCAAAGAAATAATCCACCACAATACCCGAGAATTGTCTACCCGCCAGTTCTTAACATCAACTACTTCCGTCACTTTCTTGATATTCTTCGAAATTACGATCCAATGGACGATGAACCCATGTGGGCTGCTGACCATGTTGTCGCTCCGACTCCTAGTTCCGCAATCACTATTCCTGAAACTGCTAACGAATTTGCAATCAAAGGTAACCACTTGACTCTTGTCAAAGGAAACCAATTCGATGGTAGAACCAAAACCGATCCTCATAAACACATTCATGAATTCCTCAGAATCTACGATATATTTAAAATTCGGAGTTACTGGAATGAGCCGTTTGCCAAAGATGTTTCCCTATAACTCACTGGAGAAAGCAAAAACTATGGTTGGATGAAATCTCTCACCGATTGACTATCTATCGAAACATGGGATGAACTTCGAACCACTTTCATTAGCCGTTTCTTTCCCCCAGCTCTTTTCGACCGACTCCTCGAAGAAATCTGAGCTTTCTCTCAACAAGAAAACGAATCTCTAACCGATGCTTGGCTTCGTATGAAGGAAATACTCCAAAACTGCCATGATCACAATCTGTCTAAGGGCAATATAATTAAAATCTTTTATCACAGTCTGAGCGAAATAACCCAAGAAGTTCTAAGTGCCGCAGCTGGTGGTATTTTCCTTTATAAAACACCAAATCAAGATTTTCAGCTTCTGGAAGATAAAGCCTTACTCAAGCTCGACTAGGCTAAAAATCAAAAAACCAAATCATCTCTTAAGAAAACTATTGCTTTCGCCGATGAAGGTAGCAGTAATTCTAATACTGACAAAATTATGGCCCGGATGGATGCCATGACCCTGAAAATGGATGCTAAGTATAAAGAACTCCAAACCCATGCTAAAAAAATAAAACACGATCTTGATGAAGATAATATACCTATGTCCCGAGAAGAAGAAGCCAAATTCATGCAAACTTTTCGTAAGACTCGTTTTTACAATGATTACCGCGACCGAGACTCGAATCGCGATAACTTGCGTTCAAATGAACGAAGTAGTTACAATAATTGGCGTTCAAATGAACGAAGTAGTTACAATCGAGACAACTACCAATCTAATACCAATGATAAACCATACGATCTTCAAAATCACATATTCATACGTTTCATGAAATTCTCAAGCAACTCGACCAATGATTTGTCATGGAAACATTCATGGATCTCAAAACCCAACTTGAAACCATTTCTAAAAATCATCAAGCTTCAATTCAAAACCTTGAAACTAAGTTCGACAGACTTGCTGACAAGCAAAATGGTCAACCTTTTGTATCTCTTCCCAGTAACACTCAACCAAACCCAAAAGGACACAACTCCAAAGCCTACCGACCACTACAACCTTGGTGCATATGACATGCTTCTAGAGTTAAAAACTCTGTTTGCTCAACAGGCAGAACATGAACTTCTTCAGACCGTGAGAGAATTTCACGCGTACAAAAAGGAAGAAGGTCAATCTGTTAGCTCATATGTTCTTAAGATGAAGAGCTACATTGACAACTTGGAGCATCTCGGTCATCTTGTGTCACTAAACCTTGCAGTGAGTCTAATCTTAGGTGGTGTTTGTTTTTTTAGAAATGCCTCTTAACAACATCTTAATCTGACTCACTCAGACCCGGTCAGACATTTGAGTTGTTAAGACTTTTTGTTTTTTTCAAGTCATTCAGAGGCAGTAAGAGGCATAAACCTCTTACTGAATTAGATGTGGATGGGCTATCTTAACACCTCTTAATGTCTTCTTTTTCCTTACTTTTTTTGTTTTTATTTTTTTCTATTTTGTTATGATTTTTTTTATTTTGGTGTTTTTCTTTTTTTATTTCTTGTTTTACAATTTTTTTTTGTATTAAAAGTATTAAATAGAATCATTGCATATGTTTTGTTAGATAAAGAGTGTATAAGATGATATATGTCAACTCATATTTTGTTAAAATTAAAAGGTACGGTTTTGGAATCGTACATCTCAATTCTAACGCAAGTCATTTAGTTAATTGTTTTAAGAAGTTCATTTCAAACTTTAAATCGATTATATTATAAAATTTGTTTTTTTATTTAATGAAGTTTATTTTCTTGTGCGAATGCAATCGTATTATATTGAAATTGTAAAAACTATAGTTTAACACATCTAGACATTTTACCAAAACAAACAGTTTTATTTCATTCAAATTCAGATTTCTCAACCACTTATTCAGATTAAGATAGGAATCAGATTCAAACTTTTCTACCGAATATTCAGATTCAGATGTGTGAATCAGATTCAGATTCAGAGCCTCTTAATAAACAAACAGCACCTTAGTCTCTCTGTCTAAGGAATATGACAGCTTCGTGCAGAATTATAATATGCACAGCATGGGGAAAACTGTGAATGAATTGCATGCTATGCTTAAGCTACATGAGCAAATGCTTCCTAAGAAAGATGTCGCACATGCGCTTCATGTAATCCGAGTAGGGAAGGTCCAAAAGAAAAAACCCAAGAAACCGCACAAGCCTGCGCCATCTTTTGCTCCTAAGCCTAAGAATCCTCCACCACCCAAGAAAAATAATCCTGCGAAGGACGCGATCTACCACCAATGTTGTGAAGTAGGTCATTGGAGAAGGAATTGTCCCGTTTAACTCGCCGAGTTGCTGAAAAAGAAGAAGCTATTTCAAGGAGCTAGCACTTCAAGTATTTTCACCATAGAACTTTATTCTTTTCCTATAACATCTTGGGTTTACGATACGGGTTGTGGTACTCATATCTGTATAACTACTCAGTGTCTCAGGGGAAGTAGGAAACTAAAGCCAGAAGCTTTAAGTCTGTACGTGGGCGATGGTCATGGTGCATGAGTTGAAGCTATTAGAGAATATCACTTGTGTCTCCCTAGTGGACTAGTTTTAATTTTACATAATTTTCATTATGCTTCCTCAATCACTAGAGAAATCATTTCAGTTTCTTGTTTGTATAACAATGGTTTGTTAACCGATTTGAGAATGATAATACACTTTTAGTGTCTAGGAATCATTTAGTTTATTTTAGTGATATCCTAAGGGATGGTATTTATGAAATTGATTTATCTTCTTATGATACAAATGATAGTTCTATGTATGTTGTTAGCAATAAAAGAGCCAAACTTAATTTGGAATCTTCTCTCTTGTGGCACTGTCGTCTTGGACACATTAACAAGAAACGCATTAAGAAGTTGCAACATGATGGACTTTTTAATTCAACTGACATTAAGTCTTTTGAGAAATGTGTTCCCTGCATGCCTGGAAAGATGGCAAGAAAACCATATTCACATCAAGTGGAAAGGGCTAAAGATTTACTTGGACCAATACACATCAATGTATGTGGCCCATTTAAAACTATGTCAAGACAAGGAGCTGATAACGCCCAAATTATACATATTTCTATGGCGTTATTTATGTATATTTGATCATTTCTCGTGAAGTTTTGGTACTTAATTATCTTGAATTGCTTATAGGTTCACTTGAAGACACTACAGGCCCAAGCTCAAGAATCTATACACTTTGGGAGGTGAATGAAAAGAAAGATTTCTAGCTAATGTTTATGAAGTCCGCCGCACTTATAACATTGTGCGCCGCACTTTCCTCTGAAGCCAAAACCGCCGCACTTTTTCCCAATGTTTGAAGAATTAAAGTCTAATAAATGCACCTGTATTAACTCCTCAAAACTGCCGCATTTATTTGTAAGTGTGCCGCACTTCCAGTAAAAGCCATTAAATGCTATCCAGTAAAAGAATTAAATGCCGCACTTCCACCCAAAGTCCGCCGCACTTTTTCCTAAGTGCGCCGCACTTTGCACCCAAACTTGCCTATAAATTGAGAACGAATTTTCATCCTCAAAGCACTCATCCTTACTATCCATCTCATTCTACAAACCCTCTCCACACACATACTTCCCTTTCACCAAGAAACACCTCTATCTTTGAAGGAAAAGATCTAACGATCAAGAACGAAGACGATTTTCTTACTTAGTTATTGAAATAATTGAAGTTTATGTAAAGTGTACTTTTGTTATGAACTCCTTAGCCATGAGGGGCTAAATCTCTCATGACTGCTCGGTGAAGTTACGATAACGAATAAGTGTTTGGTATGATCTT